>JARIHS010000112.1:0-151681 GCA_029320655.1 Mycena floridula
CAAGAGCAGGAAATGCTCGACATCGAACAGTTGCGCCTGCTCCTCAGCCGGACCCTGATGATGGGGATTCCAGTAGCGATGATGGCAACGGACCACGACCACCGAATATACCACCTCGTCCCAATTATCCACGTCGTCCAAACATGCCAGTAGTCAATAATCAGTACAATCAACAAGGCCCCTTTCGTCCTCCACAACCAGAGGAACTGCACTTTGATTTAGGCTGAAATTTGATGCGGTTCCCAAATGGGATGGGGACACGATACAATTGTTCGATGGATATCAAAAGTCTCAGATCTGGCTAGCGAGTCAGATAGAATATTTGATCAATTGGGCCGCGTGGTACCCAAGAGACTGGAAGGAAAGGCAGAAACTTGGTATTGGTCACTTCCTCTTGCTTATAGAACTGACATTGAGCGTGATTGGGGAACAATGCGTGAAGCAATAGCAAGTTATTACATGAATCGGAAGTGGCTCGATGCAACGAAAAGCAAGGCAATTCGTTCGTATTACCGGGAACCTGGTTTTGCTCGGGAAACACCAAGTGAATATTATATTCGTAAGAATGAGCTGTTGAGCACTGTCTACGAAATGGATGATTCTCAGCTGATCATGGAGATAATGACTGGTGCCCCAGCCAATTGGAATACCATTCTTACAACTCAGCTTTATTCTACTGCTATTGAATTCCAGTCAGCAATCAAATTCCATGAGGACTCTCTTATACGTCTCGAGTCACCTTGGAGATCTGATCGGATGGATGGAGCGAGATTCCGTGATAGCCGATTTGATAGGAACACTAATGATCGATCTCGTAATTTCCCGCGTGCTAATCTAGCCAATGCAAACGACAAGGTGTACCCTTTTCCCAAGGACGATGCTACCGTATCTAAGAAAACAACACCTGGGGATAAAGGAGCTCGTCCCTGCAGACACTGTGGTAGTCTGAACCACTGGGACCAGAATGTAAGTATTCTCGTCGACCTAGTGCACGAACAAGACTTGCATCTTGCACCTTGGAGGAACTTGAGGAACAAGACGAATATGATGATATCTATTATAATCTGGATACTGAAAATGAATTGGAATCAGATCTCCCGGATTTTCAGTAAACCCTCAGGTTACCGAGGTTGATATCCGCCCTGCTGACACGGGCAGAGTCTATGCGGTACAATCAACGGACCTGGAGGGCCTTTCATCAATTCCACCGTGTAATTCCAAATCATCTGTCTCCACTTCGATCACTTCACTCCTCTGGGTAGTTATAGTCATTCTTCGACACTCTTTCATCAACAAACATCCCCACGACTTCCAGCTTCAACTCAAGCGTCACCAACTCTGCTGTGCTATCTAGAGAAATTCCGGGAGTACATACATCAGCGGTCAGGGCTGAAACTTCTTCACACACTGTAATCAAAGAGTACAGTCACAAGCCAGCGCTGAATCGCCGATCCCGTCGTCGACTTGCACAGGAAATCAGACAAGTACGTTCATACTTTGTGAAGAATCCTGATGCCATTAAACCAACAGTTGAGCTCCGAAAACATATGTCGCGCCCACCTGGTTCTGCATTTTTAGGATCCAAAGCTACCGAAACTACGGCATCAATCAATGGCTTAGATGACTTTATTCAAGTCATCATTGATAGTGGTTCTGACATTACTTTGATCTCCGAAGAAGTTCTGAATAAATTAGCTACGAGAATCAAAGTTCAAAGTGGACAGCGCGTGAATTTGATTCAAGTCACTGGCTCATCCGTGATTTCGGGATTTGTGAATCTAGATTTATACTTCCACACTCTGGATGGTCCGTGAAAGTCCGGGTAGAGGCATATGTTGTCGAGGAATGAGTACACCGTTCATTTTGGGGAATGACTTTACAGATCAATATTCAATATCCATTCTACGTGATGAAGGACGAACATTTTTGCAATTTGGGAACTCTGAAAGAACACTTGAGGTCACAAACACGAATGTAACTCCGATTTTAGATGAGAATGGACATGCCTTCAAGATTTCTATCAATAGCGACAATTCAACTATTCCGAGACATCAGAAGCACAGGAAAGCTCAGAAGTTGAAACGGCAGCGTCGTCTGGCACTGAACAAAAATGAGGTAACGGCAATAGGTCGATATGTCATCGCACCTCATACAGTGCAACGTATCAAAGTAGGACTTCTCTGTTTGTGGAACGGAAATTCTTCAAAGGTTCCACTGACCTGGATGTCTATGGGTCTCCAGACACACTCAGACCATCCTTACCTCTTCATGGCTAATTTCTCAAGTACTCCAGTAACAATTTTCGATGGCAAGATTCTGGGTACCTGTCACAATGCCCCTAACTGGCTGGATCGAGCAAGTTCCCTGTCACCGACACAATTGGCGCATAGCTCAATGATTCAACAGATTGTCAAAGTGAATGACTCAACTGTTTCACAACAGTACGATCAGAGACTGTGATTTCATCAAAAGCACAACGGAATGCTTTTGAAGAGGATGACCCTCTTGCAGAGATACCCTTAGAAGGTGGACCAAAGACATCTGAGGTCGCTTTAGATGATGTTTCATCAGATAAGCTGCTTGAGACTGTTCATATCTCACCAGACTTGTCAACCGATCAACGCATCCAAGTTGAACAACTACTCTTACGTCATGAAAAAGCATTTGGCCTCGATGGAAGACTCGGTAACTACCATGAACGAATCGAGATTTCTATGAAACCAAATGCGCAACCCGTGTCTCTACCCCCTTTTCCCGCATCTCCAGCCAGCAGAGAAGTGATGGACAAACAAATTGACTCTTGGCTATCCCTAGGAGTGATTGAACCATCAAAAAGTCCATGGGCTGCACCGGTTTTCATTGTGTACCGCAAAGGGAAGCCTAGAATGGTCATTGACCTTCGAAAAATGAATGCTCAAGCTATTGCGGATGAATTCCCATTACCCAAACAGGATGATATCTTACAAGCCTTGACCGGTGCTCAATGGTTAACAACATTGGACGCACTTGCTGGGTTTACGCAGCTAACAATGTCAGATGATGCAGCTGAAAAACTAGCTTTTCGGACTCATCGGGGTCTTTTCCAATTCCGCAGAATGCCATTCGGGTATCGGAACGGACCGAGTATCTTTCAAAGGATCATGCAGAAAGTGCTGGCACCGTTTCTTTGGATCTTTGCCCTTGTGTATATTGATGATATTGTGGTTTACTCAGAGACTTTTGACCAACATTTGGGTCATCTGGAACAAGTACTGAAGGCAATTTCTGAGGTCAATATCACTCTAGCGCCTGGCAAATGCCACTTTGCTTATCAGTCTCTGGCGCTACTCGGACAAACGGTATCCCGGCTCGGACTTTCAACAGACAAAGAGAAAGTGGCGGCAATATTAGCACTGGCAGAACCTTCTGGAATCAACGAGCTTCAGATCTTTCTAGGTATGATGGTCTATTTCTCCGGATATATCCCGTTCTATGCGTGGATGCGCGACCATTATTCCAACTACTGCGAAAGGACACCAAATGGGAATGGAACGCTGTCCATCAAGAAGCTTTTAATTTGTGTAAACAAGTACTGACAAATGCTCCAGTACGGGGTTATGCTAAAGCCGGGCTACCTTACCGAGTTTACACCGATGCCTGTGACTATGCTGTAGCAGGCATACTCCAACAAGTTCAGCCAATTCTCGCAGGTGATCTACGAGGTACAAAGTTATATGAGAAGCTTGAGAAGGCATATTCCGAAAACTTGCCTGTTCCGTCCCTGGTCGCAGTGGTCTCTAAAGAGTTTAATGATGTACCTGCTGCCAATGTTTGGGGAAAGACTCTGGATGATACAATTGTTCATGTGGAACGAGTAATTTGTTACTGGTCACGAGTTCTGAAATCACCAGAAAGGAATTACTCTGCTACAGAACGAGAAGCCTTGGCATTGAAAGAAGCTCTGATCAAATTTCAACCCTTTTTGGAAGGAGAGCGCGTACTTGCAATCACCGATCATGCCGCTCTCACGTGGAGCACAACTTTTCAGAACGTTAATCGACGTTTATTGACCTGGGGAACAACTTTCAGTGCATACCCTGACTTACACATCATACATCGTGCTGGGAGAGTTCATTCAAATGTAGATCCTATTTCTCGACTCCGACGGCGTGTTCCACCACAGATAAGCCCTGATACCGTGGAAATTACACCAATTCCTAGCTCTTATGAAGGTGATCCGCTTCGGGACATGTATGAAGAGCTAGGGAGCAAATTTGAGGAAAAGTTACTCACAGTTGCCACGCACTTTGTGAATACTGAATGGGATAATCATGAGAGCCATGCGGGTGTGTCATTTCCAATCGAACATCCATGTGAAGGAGATGATCAATCAGACACATTCTATTCATCACAATCTTACAATGTGCTAATCAGTATTACCTCAGAGGAACTGGGTAAATGGCGACAAGCATATACAGAGGACCCCCATTTTTCCAAGATAGGAACACCTCATATCCTCATTATCACTACTCAGATGATGGGTTACTGTACTTTGAAGATTGGAATGGAAATAACCGGTTATGTGTACCGGAACAACTGCGACTATCAGTGATGAACGAAGTCCACAACGTGGTTACAGAAAGTGCCCATGCGGGATATCACCGAGGATATAATCGGCTAGCCACCGCATACTACTGGCCAAGAATGTCCAGGGATTTCAAAGCATACACCAGCACATGCGACATTTGTCAAAAATCAAAGCCGAGAAGAATGGACCGGGGACTCTTGCAACCGATCCCTATTCCTGGGGAACCATTTGAGGTAGTGACCATGGATTTTATCCCGACTTACCAGTCTCAAATGGCTTCAACAATGTGTTAGTAATTGTTGACAAATTGACCAAGTTTGCAATCTTCACCTTGCACAACAAAGATCACCGAGCTGGAGACGGCAAAATTGTTCTTTGAACATATTATCTCACGTTTCGGGGTACCTAGACAGGTCATCACCGATAGGGATACTCGGTGGCGGCAGGACTTCTGGGATGAAATTTGCCGGCTGATGGGAATGCAAAGGTCTTTGACAACTTCGTACCACCCTCAAGCAGATGGGCAAACTGAGATCATGAATCAGACCTTGGAAATTGCGCTGAGAGCTTACATAGGACCATTGCGTGATGACTGGAGTGAATATCTGCCGGCACTGGCATTTTCATATAATTCAACACCACATTCGAGCTCAAATTTTGCACCAGCATATTTGTTATATGGATATTTACCTCGGAGTGGGAGTAGTCTCATGGCCGATCCATATTCCATTCCACGGCCCTCACTGGGGGGGATGATACACCGGAAATTCGGAATGAAAAGGCACAAGAAATGGTGGATATTTTTAACGCTGAACGAACACGGGCAAAGGAGGCACTGTATTTGGCGCGAGATCACATGTCGACTCAGTACAACAAGACATGCTCCGCTAGAATTTGAAGAGGATGACTTGGTCGTCCTAAATCCACATACATTGCGTCTCCTGAAGAATGAGAAAGGCACAGACAAGAAGGATGAGGAGGGAGATAAAGGAAAAGGAAAGAACAAAGGGAAAAAGCTACTCATGTCCTATGATGGACCATTTACAATAAGGAAATTAAGTCCGGTCTCCTATCAACTCCGTCTCCCTGCATCATATGGAATCCATCCAATTATCAACATAGCCCATTTAGAACCATATCAGCAATCACCACCGGAATTCGGATCGCGTCCCACCCGTAAAAAATCGCAAGGATTTTGAAAGTTTACCAGAAGTTGAAATAGACAAAATTGTTGCAGAGCGATGGGTGAAAAGAGGTAAGCGACGAGTTCAACAGTTCAAAGTACGGTGGATAGGCTATGGACCGGATCATGATCAATGGATGACCAAAAGACAGCTGGGAAACGCCCCAGAGAAATTACTGCAATGGGCTCAAGAAGCAGCAACATCTAACAACTATCAAGCAAGACAAGGAAGGACTCAATCAGTCTTGAGGAATGAACAGAACTCCTCGAAAATGCTATAGGACAAGCGACTGACTGAATAAAGTAATCCACAACCAAGATAATGTCTTCCTTTCCCGAATTTCTATTTAAATCACGATATATTGCAGCCCATTTCTCATCTTCCCTTGTATCAGCTTTCCAGTACTTCATCTCTTCACCATGTCTATTCAATCTCACATGTTCTCTGCTCTTGCCAACATCGCCCATGGTTCTTCCAACTTTCTTCAGGCTGGATTGCAAGGAGTCCAACTCCGATTCAGACTGCATCAATGAACGTCGAGCATGCTGGCTCTGAAAGCATTCATATGTCCCTCAGCTCAGCAGCCCAGGTATTACCTTTCGAGTCGAGTCTAGTGATTCTGCTAAATATCACTCACTCAGACATTGATGAAGGAGCTTGGGCGCTTCAAGTTATTCCTTTTGTCAATGCAACCCACTTGATATCATTGCCAACTCTCTCGACAGCCCATTACGAGCTATTAGCTTCCATGAATCCATCGTCGTCAGCAAGGTCGCGTGGCTCACGAAATCCTTGGATCCTACCGCAATTCCGATGGAGTCGCAGTCTACACTTTCGCCTCTGCTCTGGGGCCACTTGAGAAGGGGGGCTCAACTCGCTCAAATTAGCTTTGCGCTGGTGCATGCTTCAACCCTCGCTTCCAGCCTCTCTCTAGTCGCCTCTCATATTCCTCGAGAAGTATTTGAGGAATGGGGCACAACCCCAGTCCCCCATCAGTCTTGCTCTCAACAGCGAGAATCTCTGGCCGGCATCATTCACTCAGATCCGCTTATCTTGTCAATCTATACAATTCTTTACAATCAGTTGGGCTTGCTAAATGGGACTGAACGACTCGAGGTCAGCATCCGCAAAGGAATGCGCTCTGAAGTCAATTTCGGGGCATTTTTCGGTCTCACAAAACCGAATTCTTTCGCATCGTGGCACCTTATGTCTCTGACGGAGCTGATCCGCGGATGAACGAGCTCTCGTTTCACCCCGTGCATTCTTCCTACCGCCAAGCAGGAGCCGCTGTATCTGTGAAAGAAAAAGAGAAGAACAGGACTCATTGTGGGATTCAGAATGCCTTGTAATATCATACGATTTCTCCTTCATTCACTTTTGGGAACAATGATTTATTATTCTTTGATTTAGAACAGGTACACGATGACTGGGGGGGATATATATGGATATATGCGAAGATTCACCGTATCCCCATTCAAATTGATTCTTCCGCTTCTTTTTTCTTTTTCCATTTATCTTTACTTCGCGAAGATTCTTTGGCGACTCGAACTTTCTAGTTTCGAGTCGAAGGTTCTCGTCTACGTGGCTAAAGATATATAAACTGGTAGCTAGTTGCAATACATCTCTTTTTACCCAATACACCAGTGGGAGCTAGCCTGACAAGGAGTTGCCCGCTATCGACCTTTTGACGAGTCTCGCGCTCGTGATCTCGGCGATCCCGCATCGCCGATAACGTCACGCGCTTGTCCACCCTTGAGTTCTGAAAAGTTCTGTCTGAATCATTGTCTCGTGGGTAACGCTCAGGAATATAAATAATCACTGAACTAACATGGTCGGTTCAAAAATCGGCAGTTTGACCTTGGGAGGCGGGATGCAATGGCAGGTCAGGAAATTATAACATGGCCGAAAAGATGAGATCAATATAGAGCAAATCTCCCAGCGGTTTGAGCCAGTGCCAGATTTTCGAAACCCAGGGTGGCCATTATGCGTGGCTCTAGCATAAGCAACGTTGGTGGACGGAAGAGAGAAAGATGAGGGACCATAGTGGCAGCTGTGATGTTGTGAGTATGGGGCCTATATAGCCCAAGCGCTCAAGGGTGACCCAAAGCGACTCAATCATGGCAGAGCAAATCTAGTCAGATATCAACTGACAATGGTGCAATGCAAGTATATTTAATGTTCGACTCAGCGTCCGAAACGGGTCAGGTTATGTGGCGCAGCCGTGGAGAAAGCACTGAACTAAATCCGAAGACTTCGGGAACATTGCAATCCTCTGACAAGATAGAGTTAAGGTCACCTTTATTTCACCAAGGGAGCGAGTGACGCTCATCAGAGTACACAGATTGACGGGAGACACGAGTACTCTCCTGCTCATACGGTGGCTCCTTCAATTGCCGTAGTTCAGACTGTAGAACTTGAAGTGAAATATTGAACTAGACCCATTGAGCAAGTCATCGTGGTGCAGTAAGATGAAGATGTTGGCAAACAACTGATGATTGTTGCTTCATCACTGGATTTATCGGCCCACATAGAAAGCTCTGGGCCGGTATAACTCAAGAAAGCCTAAGCCGTTCACATTGAAGAGCAGAGCAAAACATGTTTTCCATAATGCAGGTCAGCAGACCGGCATTGTTCTGCGAGATTTGTTGGGGTGCATCAAATCCTGATTCTGGATTTTCTCATATCCTACCATGAGGAGGTAATGATTGAGCATGTGAAGCTGCATGAACAGGAAGCACCCTGAACACCAACAATTCCGAATGGCAGACATCGACGGCGCTGTCCAGATTGGGAACTGATGGCGGGATCGGTGCGCTGATGGAAATACGGTTTGTGCGCATCATGAATGGATTGGCGTGGTGAAAGAGATGTTACTGTAATATATTATATTCTGCCAAGTTTCACCAGCAAAGGGTACCCAAAAGGAGAAAAACAAATGAGGCGGCGCTATCGTCCATATCGGGAAAGTGATCCGCACGTCGCTTCCGCCTGCAATTGTTCTCACCCCAAAATGAGCCTTAACAGTCAGGAAAAACAGCAAAACCCACTGCTCTCAAGCTATTGGTAGCTCTAGCAACAACAACGAAGGAAAAGGGCACAAAACTGACCCAAAATCAGCGCCAGCGGAGGCCGCTGACACATCAAGAACACGATCGGGCGGTGGATCGTGGCTGCAAAAAGGCGTTTTGCAGCGAGAAAAGCTTGTATTCGAAATTCAAGTCAACCATATTATCCAGAATATTCATGGCATATTGGATGCTGCCGCCTGAAGCCACCGCTGCCCCAGGAGCGATGAAAGGAGAGCCGCGCAGCGGGGTCGGACCGACAAGTGACATAGCTCAACTTTGATCCGCCATGAAACAAGGCTCCGAACACCATCGAAAAACCGTGTCTAAATGGCCAAGCAAGGTATAGTCATTCTGAGCTGGCACATTTCAAGATGCTAAATAGGTGCCCTAAAATGCCACTTTTCTAAGCCAGAAACCCAAATTTTCTCCTCTGAACGACATCCAACGGAGCTCCATCGCCCAATCGAGAATTACGCGAGCGTCTTCAAAACGAGGTACAAGGCATTTCAGGCCTCTTAGGCCTGTCGGGCACATCCAATTACCCGACCTACCTGGTCCAATTATGATGTCATCTCATCTGCCTAAGGTGGTAAGGGCGTCGGGATTTCTCGTCATGTCTCTGCAGTTAATTCAGATATAGTATGTCTCTCTCACGGAAATGCTACCTGACTGTGGTCCAGTGGATGGCAACCGGTTAAGGGCGTCGGGATTTCTCGTCATGTCTCTGGAGACTCTGCAGTTAATTCAGATATAGTATGTATCTCTCACGGAAACGCTACCTGACTGTGGTCCAGTGGATGGCAACCGGTTTCTCTAGCTTGTTTTCTCGCTCGCACCCTACAGTATGGTTCGAATCGTGCGGAGTCCGTTGTTTCATCCTCTCCACAATCGCGGTCACCGTCTTCCAGGTCTTTGCCATCCGATCACTGCTTTTCAGGATTCAACGCAGAATTCAGATTCGCAAATTCTGGTGGGACGACTTCTGGGCCTTGGGTTGTTGGATTCTAGATTTTTTCTGCTTGCAATTCTCGTTGCACAGCAAGCTTGCACTTTGTATGTCCACCTTTTTATCCTCTCTGGCCCCACTGATTGTATTTTATAGTAAGGGAAACAGGTCTCAGCTCATTGCATTTGGCCTTGGTTGGCACCATCGATCTACACCCTTGTAGTCTGGTGGGTTTTTTCTGGTTCTCGTTTTTCTCTGTATAATGCGCTTCTCAGGATCACCAAAATTAGCATTTCTACCTCCATCACGCGGATCCTGGCTCCTTCGAAGAGCAGAAAGATGTCGATAGCGATGACCGTGTCCTTTTTTGCCATGCTATGTGGTGTACCATCATCGGGAAGCTCTGGCTCTGCGCGAAAGGAAGTAGCTGGCACAATGCCCCCTGTTGTGACATGTCCACCGGTAGCCTCCGTAATGATTTTCAGCTCACCAGTAAGCTTCCATAATCTTCCTTGTTTCGGTTTGAATAATTCCTGTCAGCCGATATCGTCTCAAGCGGTCGCTCTCGCGGTTTTCCCTTTGCTCGTCCTATGGCACGTCGACCTGCCACATAAAGAGCGCGTTTTGATTCTGACAATCTTTGCTGCGAGCATCTTGCTCACTGTATCTTGCACCGTGCATACAGTGTACGCAGCTGGTCCTTCCGACACGGAGCTCCGTCTCGAACTGTTTGGCTTTACTGCTCACTTCGAGGTCCGTCCCACGTCGATATTTTCGTCCAGGACGCTGATTATAACCAACCGTTAGGCAGCTATATCGCTGATGGTCTGCAACCTTTTAGTAGTCGTCACTCGCTGCTATCGCTTCTTCCAGAAGGACCCAGAAATCGTCACGATAGCCCGAACAAGCATTTCACAGTATTCGAGAGCAGCTTATGGACCAACTCTGACTGTCCTTACCGATATTTCGGTCAGCGGTCATACCAACCTGAGCACCAATACTGACGGCCTTACCTCCACGTCAATGTCTCTTTCCCCATCCAAGCAAGAGCCTCAATGACCTTGTTGTCATACTTGCTCCAGCCCTCGACCCCAAGGCAAATCGGGCGTGTGCGATAATTTTAAAAATAGTATCAATACTTTGAGGTTCTGTATGTGACACGGTTAATTTGTACAAAGGTACAGAGTGCATTTTGACTACTTGAAAATTTTATGCCAGCTTTCTGCTTCAATTGTATCCTCCTCAAGGCCAGAACACCGGGACAGTCCTGTAAAGTTTCAGACCAAAGTCTACATCAAAACGAGGACAGCCAGCTGACTTTGCATAATTCTGATACTTTGGATCCGCTTTCATTGATTTATTAATTGGTACCTTGTTCAAGAGGCGTGACGCCCGAAAGCTATGTTGTCGCGTCTCAGCATTGGCTGAGCGCGAAATGAGCAAACATGGACCTACAAGGATACATGATTCAAGCAGTGACTCCGAGCTAAAGATAAAGATCATCGGATCTTGCCTTGGAAGTGACTCTGGGAACTTTCAACATCCTTTAGGACATGACACCATGACTAGGACCTGGCGGCAGTGCCAGTATATGGGCGCTGTAAAAAGAAGGCTTCTCAGTATATTGGTTTCTGAGAAAGCTGTAAAAGAAGGCTTCTTGCTATATTGGTTGCTGGGAAAACAGGTCAAGTTGCATGGCCGAGGGCAAGCCGTTCAGGGACTTAGCAACCAGAGGACGCGTGTTCATCTATTTATACATCTAGGCACAGGGTTATGGGGTATAAAAGAACCAGGGAACAGAAGAGAAAGTATCTTGTGATCCCCCTTCTTGCGTCTGCACTGTTCCCGGCAATGATGAGCTCTACGCTGAGCATCGTCGTGAGCAACGACCTTGATCATTGCGAATTGTCCCGTACCTGTTACCAAATAAAGACTCAGTTTCACTTTGCAACCGACATCCTTTGCTTCAGCTAGTCATCACAGTGGAGTCAGGTTAGAATAGTAGTCAGAGCCGTTATCCAAATCCAACCCTTGTGAACATTTGACGAAGTGGTGTTGATCCGCCATAGTCAACACCGCACAAAGCAGCACAATGTGACAAGAAATGAATTTCATGGCATCAGGTTATTACAAGGGAACCAGCATTTCGAAGAAGATAGTGCATGAACACCTGAAGGACTGACGGCCGTCAAGGCTAGGGTTACTTTCGGCACGCATGGGGTTGCATAGAAGTCGCGGCGAGCGCCGAGAACCCAAATCCTGTCCAGTCCTACTTCACTGACATAGCCAGTGGACCTAGTCAGATTTTCCAAAGCTCAAATGAGTAATGACTTACTTGGCTATGTTAGATAGAATGCTAACCTGATGTTACACATCCAGATACGATGCCTTGTCTGAACCATGTAGAGAATATACAGACTTACCAGATCATCCAATGGATAGCCCAAAGGAACGGGACCATTTCAACTGCATAGCCTGGCGAAGGAGCTTGAAGTTATGGAAGACGATAAGACCTTAGAAGTGAACTATCCGGAAACTTGAGCCGTCGGCCGCCGCGTGTTCCGACAACGGCAAAAAAAGCCTGTAACTATGCAAAAAGGTTCACTGAACTCGAAGGACTCGAATGACTGGAGTAAGGGCCGGCCAACGGCAAGAACAAACCGCGATGGCTGCCACATTACGAGTCCCCATTTATGGGGCTCGTTTGTTGGATATGAGCAAGTTTCTGGAGGCGATCAGGGAGCCCGAAGGAGATATCATCCACGTCATCGTTGACGCACGTGTGGTCATTTGGTCATCACAGCCTCATCCGCAGCAGCGGCGCAGCTAGCCCCATGTCATATGCTCTTGCCCTCTTCAGTTCTCTTACTCTTATATTACAAGTCCCACTTGTGGGTTTGTTTGTTGAATATGAGCAAGATTCAGTACACTTGGATCAAAGTCATATATGGGGATATGTCACCTGATTCATTTCCCATCTGCCACTCGTCTGGTTCAGGCTAGTTCCCAACGTGATATCTTGCCGTTTCTGTTCAGGGTGAGTTATATTAGATACTTGCTTAGAACATCAGCAGATTGAATTTTTGTCTGACTAGTGAGGATAAGTGTACCGCACACAATGAGCTGCGCGCAATTTCCCATTGATTTCTAGCTTCATTCCAGGTCTAATTGATTTCCTATCTGTCCTTATTGTACACTGTCAAAATTCAAATTAGTGCTAGGTTTCAGTGAGACCAAAATTATTGTTAGGTTTGTGATATGAAAAATGTGCCAGGTTTGAGATATGTGCAAGGTTTGTAATCTTTCCAGGTTGTAACTATGATGTCTCAACCACAGCTAAATTCTCACAGGTCACAGAGCCCAGGGTGACCTCAGCACTAGTGACCGTAAGTAGAGGCCGATTTGTCAGCAAGATGACATTATACGCCACAGAGTCGTTCGCTCAACTCGACCAATTTGCAAGGACAGTACCAGTTCAAAAACAATCACTATGTATCAGGGTGATATATGAGGCAGTGCTACTATCTCCAAATGGCTCCCACCACATACGAATAGACGTGAATAGATGTCTATTTAAAGATATAACCGATGGCCTATTGGAGGTCCCAATAGCTCAGAGTAAGCCACGTCTAGATCAGACTAGATGCTAGTAGGTCCTTGGTTGATGCTCTGAATATGTCTTGGAGTACAGGACTTGATGCTTCCCTTGAGTTCATTTAAATTGCGTGTGAGGAATGGAATTTGAACCTGTGTCAGCAGCACCAGATCCAAACTCTATTAATAATTATGTATTAAAGACCGGCATCAGCACTGAGGCTGTGCTCCGATTCCACGGCATGTCACGAGACAACTTGACAAGCAAACAAGCCGACTATCCTTGTGCCAGCATCTTGGATATACAGGATCTAGTAGGACATATTCAGGCTTCTACCAGGTCTGAATAGGTCCTAATGGCCTCTAACAAGCATCTATTCGCAGGGTCCAATAGACCTCATAATAAATCACGTATTAGAGCCATCTATATATTGCCCTGATACGTAGTGAATCCAAACAAATTCTCATAGATCATGACACTCTCTTGGCATTCAGAAACATCTTGCAAGTACTGAAGAGACAAGGATGCGAGCTAGATACTATGATTTACAGATATGAACATCTGATGAGGGTTGATACACACAGCTCACTGAAGACCACCATGAATTGAACTCATCACAGAGTGAGAGAACTATTACAGAGTTTCTGACTTGTGCACAAGTCAGACATCTTCTCAAGGGCCTTGTTGTCAATGCAGAGGACCAATGCAGGGGAAAGACTTTCTGAAGATCTAGAAATTGACCAAAAGCTCCTGGGTTGAGATGTTCTAACTAAGTAATATAGCTAGTAAAGAGTGTTCATATGTACCTGGAAGATTGGAATTCACTCAAAATGGCAGTTGTCAGAGACTCCAGGTCATTTAGATCGGAAATGTGGATTACCAATCAAAGCACATATATCACGGCGAAGTCCACTCCGCAGACCTGGCAAATGATGAGCCCAAACCTAGCACAATTTCTGGACACCATCAAACCTTGCATGATTTTGATACTTTCAAACCTAGCATCAATTTCAGGATCACATTAAACCTTGTACCATTTTGAACCTTGCACCATTTGACCTCGCATGATTTTAAACCTCGCACCAACCTAACCTGGCACAACTTAGACATGAAAAATTGCAATAATTTCGGCAGTCTATTACCCCCATGTTTCCTCATTCTCAGTACTCATACAACACAGCAGATAGAGACAAAAAACAGGGACTCGTACATGCCGCTTGTCAGCCTCTATTTCACTGGTAAAGCCTGGAAATCCGGTGTCTCTGCTGTGGGGCCGAGCTGTATACGGTGTATCTGACAAGCAGGTGTCAGTGTAGGGGCGGTTATGTCGTTGTGTTGGGGAAGTTGCGTAGGTGCGGGTTGGAGAGTTGCGTAGTGCGGGCGGGTTAGAGTGATGTTTGAGTGCGTGGGTTTGCGTGTGCGTGCCCCCCGATGCTGTCCGTGATTCCATACACTCTGAGTGAATCCAGTTGAAAGATGTGTCAATTTCAACATATGGATCTCATCGGCCAAACATTTCCATCGAGGTCAAGAGGCGTACGGCCGATAAATCCGAGACGTGGGGTCCATTCGGATGCCCCCATCAATTACTGATTCCCGCTACCTTGTGTAGTGGCTATATCACGTCCACTAATATGGGCTCCGCTTATGATTGTGATTTTTGGGCGGTCATCCAGGGCTTTTTACTGCTTTCACGTCCCATTTCTTTTTGTGTATTTGTTGCTTCGTGAATGGAACTTCCTCTCCATTGGCCACAGTGGTAAACAGCCCCTGATCAAGAATGTCTTGCTCCCTTTCGCTCGAATGATTTTATCATCTCCTACTATGACTGCTCCCCATGTGAAAGAGCATGTTTTCAATTGATCCAAGGATTCATTCGGCAGGGATGGGCGGCGCACCGTCCGTCAACGGGGCCGGCCGTCACATCGACGGGTCACGACGGGTACGGAGATTTCTGATCCGTCCGTCAATGGACAGTTGCAAATCGCTGAATCCCATCCATATTCTCACTCCACTATTGCCTAGAGCCCTCAGAGACATTCTTTCTATTGTCCAGACCCTGAGGCGGCAACAGTGGGCCTGATTTGGTCCAGCATTGGCGTTTTTTTCTTTTTTCTGCAGCCTGCAGGAGCTGAAGAATTCGGACCACTAGCACTCTCACATTCAGGGTCTTGCTTGCTGTATTCCTTGATATAAAACAATATTTCACATTAGTTTGTCTTTTGGCATACCCCACTGCACCATTCAGCCGTACTGAGGCAGGGGGCAAAGCAGGGGGTGTTTCCTTCAGGCTTTGTCTCATTGCATTGTCGGCTATTACAAATTTTTTGGGTGACAGCTGTCAGGATTCTGAATCCTGTTTGTCACATTGAACCTCCGCGTCAGCGGCAGATTGGTAATATGTAGCTGTCAGAGCTTTGATTCCCTGCATTTCACTTTAAAGACTAAGTACTTTAAACAGTGAACGAACTGATGCCCTTGATACAGTAGTTGAATCCAAAAATTATCTTTTTGAAACTTCGTGAGACACCTTGAGACACTTCGCGAGGCTGATGAGACAGAAACTCTCACAAGGCTGATCAGATTTTTCCGACATGCTTACTTGAAAAGTTCTCCGGTTGGTCGGCCGGAAGGAAGAGTCAGTTCATCATCCGGACTGCACATGACCTCGAACGTTGATCTCGCCTTCCCGTCCGTCGCTCGCGCTACCCCCGCTCTTCAGTCCCATTTTCTTGGCGCAAATCCTCGCTCTTTTTCCCTGGGATATCTGGCATTGCTCAAATGTCTTTCTCCAAATTCCGAGTGGATCCTCAGCCTGTTCCGTTGTTCAATAATGGGCCTGAAGGTATGTAGCTTCTGGCCTATTATCATAGTCCAACTGACATGAATCATGAATCAGTGTCGTCTCCAGATGGTTCCTCGAGCTCGCCTGATCCATATCCCCATCCTGGTCTGCCTCCTGATCATCGCCGGTTCTCGTTTCGCCGGGCAATGTGATACGGCCTCTGCGTCCCGTCCAGCATACTTAACAGCCGGCTCTGCCAAGTGGGTATTCTTCATCAAGCTGGTATCGCTCTCATCACTAAGTTAGAAAAATGCCCACCAGGACGTATGAATGACATGTGAGCCATATGAGAGAGCTGACATCTTTCAGGTGAAATCATACCAGCTGTTGAGGCCTCTTGAGTACTCATCCATTTCGCAATTCTGTCAGCTTCTCATGAGGTTATTGACAGGTGGGCAGCTTGTTCGCGATGAAGGGGTGATTTGGTCAGGTTTTCCTCACAGGCGACCATAGGTACCTCTAAATTGACGCTGGGGACACAAAAAAGTAATGGAAATGAACGATAATATTCAGGAAGCTCAAATACATCTGTAACACATTCGATGGTGCTGTAACATACCGACAGTTGTCGCTGCACCGAATCTTCTCAGGTCACCATGACGTACACCCGCGAGACAAATATCGATGAACAGTTCAAGGCACCGTAAGTCAATGCTTCACGGATGAGAAATGAACGCACGTAGAACAACAGGATATCAGTCAGGTGAGCCCAGTTTTGAGAAGCAGAATGCTGAATGTTGATCAAGGAAGATAAAAGAGCGCAATTCTGGGGATATAGAATGAGTAAAACAATGGCAAGGTGATAGGATTACTCACCAGGACATGCAATAGGGCGGCCTCGCCTCTAGGCTCTGGGAAGAATCATTAGTTGTCAAGTTCGTGGTTATGAATTGAGATGCAGTCACCGATTGAGCGGTGCAATACCGTGCTTGCCGAAGAACAGAAGAAGCCTAGGGAAAAGAAGAAAAATTAACAGAAACGAAAAACAAGGATATGCCCGTCTCAGATGACGCTGGAAACAAATTTCCATGACAGGACCACATAACGGTCACAGGCTGTCGACATAAATAACGAGAATAAAGAAAGAAGAAGAAGACGACAGCATATGGGAGGGAGACATAGGGATCAACGAACTTTGGCCTGAGCGTTGATGGGCAAAGAAAACCAACATATAGCACGTGCCTGTGGACTTGAAACAAGTTTGTTGCCTTGTGACGGATGTGACGGCGTGACTGAAACAGTCTCACGGAAAAATCCCGCCTGTTTTTCCTAAATATACTGCTCGGGTCAGCCTATGGGACCGGGAGTGAAGGTTTCAGAGGACCATGAGGGCTCCAACGTCTATAACACGATCTAATAGGATGAGAACACCGCATAATTTACCCTTGTTCTATCATGACAATCTTGATTTTTCTGCATTGAGGCTGCTTTAAGCAAGCGGATGAGGATGCCAGTGAGTCGATCAAAGTCTCGACTATGTCATGATTTTATTTCGTATGGATAGAGGTCCAATTTTTGTCAAGAAACACCTTGCCTGTGGACTGACCAGAATTCAGTGACTCTGAACGCCTCAGCCTGACTAAGTATCAAATGCGCTGGCTGAATTAATCCATCATCCTTACTCGCCCGTATAAGCAAGCTGCACAAAATGTATCTGCCATATGAGAAGGCCGACAGGATCAATTGGGCCTACGAGAGCCCGACAGTCATGTATCATTCTACTATCATTCCCATGAGCAAGCTGACAGCTTGGGTATCATCCTCATATGGTATCACGCGCCATCACCGCCGACCCGACCCTTCGGAACCGCGCCGTACTGGCTGACAGTCAGCACACGGGTTCCCCAAGTTAGTGATGCTCCCCCAGAAATCGGTCCTTGGGCTCTATATTCTGATGTACCTTTTTTCTCTCACATATATTATTCCTCTTGTGCAATGCCTCAATTTGTAGTCTCTGTCCATCTTATTATGGGTCATTAGTACCAATTTGTAGCTTATTGCACACCTGTATCAGCCCTGAAATTGTCCTGAAATGTACTTGTCTTCTCGCAGAAAACCCGGCCAGCTTCTCCGTCTTGACAGTCTTTGTTAGTCCGAGTTTTCAAGTAAGCATGTCACAGATTTTGTGGAAAGGAGTCATATTCGCTACAGTACAAAAGGAAATAGGTTTTTGGCGGAAAGTCCCTTAGTCATTAATTCAGCTTAACGATAGGATGGCTCTGTACCAGCACCCTCATTCCCCGCGTCTGGCCGAAAGAATCTTGCAGGACTTACTCTTTCGGAGTATCATTTTGTCCTGATAATGTATTGCTACTTGGTGATTATTGCGGCCAGATTCATCAGTGATCCGTCAGGGTATTCATTCCGAGCTGGCACTTGGGCCGCCGGATAATCTGAGTTGGCGAAGCTTACTATGAGCATGAATAAATGCTTATAAATTGCTGAGTGAGTCGAGAAGGTTACCGCACCGATGCGCGTGGTGTCACGATGTGCATCGTGACACCATCGAGAAGTTTATGCACATGATTACAAAGTCAACCAATCAAAATTACGTGGGCTAGAGTATATAAGAGAGCTTTCATTATCGCAACCAACAATTCACCATCTTCTTTCAATCGTCTCATAGATAAATAGTTCGTTAACATTCCATTCTGTTCTCTTCCTTTCTCATTTTTCCTTCAGCAGAACGAAATGTCAGCCCTCATCAAGCCCGTCCAACTCGGACCGGTTACCCTCAAGAATCGCGTCTTTCTGTCTGCATTGACCCGTAGTCGTTCGGTTCCAACGAACATCCCAAACGATTTGAACCGCGAGTATTACAAGCAGCGATCAAACGCTGGTCTCATCGTCACTGAGGGTACCCTCATCGCTCAACAAGGGCAAGTCTCGATCCATATTCCATCCAGTCTTTCTTCTGACCTCTTTCTCTCTTAGCACGGAATGGCCTAACGCTCCTGGAATCTGGAACAAAGAACAAGTGGCTGGTTGGAAAAAGATAACCGACCAAGTCCATGCTGAAGGATCGGTCATCTACGTGCAGCTGTGGCATGGTGAGCCTTGATCCAATTTCTACTTTTGAATCATGTTCTGATCTCCGCTTTCTTCAGTTGGACGTGTCGCCCATCCTGATATGCCAGAGCAGATCGCTGCTGGAAGACCAGTCTATGCTCCCAGTGCTATTGCAGCAAAAGGAGGAGAATTTAGACAACTTCCAGGCTCCCCTGGATATGTTACCGTACGTCTCTTTATTTTCTTTTTGCAATCATATCTGACATTGGGCGCTAGCCAACAGCCGTCGATGATCCCACTACTTTGATTGCAGACTTCAAGCAAGCCGCCATCAATGCCAAGGCAGCTGGATTCGACGGTGTCGAGCTTCACGGAGCCAATGGGTATCTCGTCCATCAGTTCCTCGATTCCACTTCGAATAACCGTACCGACAAATGGGGTGGCAGCATCGAGAACCGCTCTCGGTTTGGTCTCGAGACCCTCAAGGTCTTGATTGAAGTCTTTGGCTCTGACCGAGTCGCTATAAAGCTGAGTCCCTCAGGAGGATACAACGACATGGGGTACTTTCATCTCTTCATCGTTCAACAAGGATACTGACGATCACCATAGAATGCCTCTCCAGGAAACCCTGGACACTTTCTCGTACTTCATCACTGAAGCCGATAAGCTGAAGCTCTCTTACATCTGTCTCGCACGTCCTTTCGCAATGTTAGACCCGACAGGTCGTGGAACTGCCCATGATGTCGTCGAATCTTACAGACACCTCATCAAGCATGCCAAAGCCTTCTACGGCGCTGATTTCACCCCCGAGGAAGCTGCAGCTCTCGTCGAATCGGGCAAGGCTGACGGAGTCTTCTTTGGTAGACTTTTCATCCCACATCCTGATCTTGCAAAGAGGATAGAATCCGGGAAACCGCTGAACAACCAGATAGATTGGACAAGGCTTTATGGGACTGGAAAAGACGAAGCCACAGAGGCCAAGGGGTACACTGACTATCCCGCTGCTACTTATGCTTAGACTCTAGGTTTTAGAATAGAATATTGGGAATGTTCTAGATAAGCGTTGCAGAACACAATAAGATCACGATAAGAGCTCAGGGAATAATTCTTTTAAAGACTGAACTCTGGAAATGGGTCACATTTCCAACTTCGCCCTTGTTCTCTCCATCCTCCGCTGTTCACATATTATTTACCTCGCTGAAGATCGAATACTGTTTCACTCACAGCATCATTTGCTGATTCCATACGCTCAGGTCAATGCATGAGGACATAATGCTTCGGGAGTCAAGCGCTGTCCATCAAGCGATCATTTCAATCCAGTCTGCAACAGCTGTGATTCCTTGACGATTCCACGGTTTCCGCTCTGCTCTAAGCATTGACAGGGTCCCCATCTTCTTTTTATCCGCTATAGAAATCAGCTAGGCAAGTATGTCATTGCCTCACTATAAACATTGTGGATGAACGCAAACCAACAGGACTACTCTGCCGAAGGAATCTGATGCGACATTTTTTCATGGCAAATTCATGGCTACGTACGAGAGGCGGAGATTTACTGTACTATTTTGACCACATCTTGAGTGACATATAACGGTCGCCTGGGAAATGAAGTTATGACGCAGCTGTAAGTAATGTGTAATGCGAGCCTAGTGAAGACTGTTACATTTGAAAAAGTTCTCCCGACCGGGAAAAAGCTAATTCTTTCGCGTCTGCAGCCCAAAAGAGGCGTGAGAATGAAGATGTGTGCTGATGTAACGGGTACGGCCAGCGAAGAAATGATGTCGTGTAACATGCCATAATATTGCTGTGAAAATGTGGCCGAAATACTGCACATTCATTGACCGGTCTATCGGACACTATGGTGTTTTGTACACCTTCATAGCCTCAGATACTTGAAGTATTGGCCAAAGCACACATTGGAATAAAATACTGGTACTGAATACGAGATTGTGGATCCAATTTTTATGGAAATCCATCCGGAATGGAATGGTCGAGATATAAGTATCTCAGACAAGAGGCGTGCGATCGGACTTTCCCAGACATGGTACCTATGTGACGATCAGTGACCGATCGGCTTGGCCCCCGCTGCAAGTGCGCCAGCACCTCTATTTGGACAACAATAATGCTTTAAATTAGTTCAATGTACTGTAGTATTGCAAATACAAGCCTTCTACTGAAAAAACAATCACTCCAAAGACCCTCTTTTCTTTTCGCGACCCGACAGCTATTTTGTGCTGTTATTTTTAGCTCTCGATTGATGGCCGTGGTTTCCCGTGACCGATAGGTCAAGATTCAGCCTTTGGGGATTATAGCGAGCCCACAGATCAATGCGGTAAGATGACTACACCATTGAATGATACCTAAAAAATTGACCCTACATTGCGGAGAAATTGGACGCTTTCGACCGATATGAAGGAGTTATCAAGCTTCCAAGGACCTTGCTCGAACTTTGGCGATCGGACCGAAAGCAGTAATTGATGGGGGCATCCGAATGGACCCCACGTCTCGGATTTATCGGCCGCACGCCTCTTGGGTATGGATTCAGAGGACCGACTGCCAAAATAAATACCGAGAAACACCGAAATAATATCTCGAGCGGCATGAATATCGTCGCGGGCGACAATATGACCTTCCCGAGTGAAAGGTGCGGAATTGACCAATTTGAACTATGCTGCTGAATGTGCACTGCACCGCCATAACGGAATGGGTTCTACTTCAAGCAAGATACTTTATGATAGGGGTCTTTTACATGCTACTTGGTCGTACGACATTAGTGATCTCGAATCGCATCCCGCTGCATTTAACATACTAGTCGCATTGTAGAATCTTTACTTCTGAGTCGCAAGTGTTTCGAATCGGGCGGTACGAGTCTCTCTGCCTTTCGAGTATTGTCTCGATCGGCGCTCAGTGTTTACAGTTTCTTGGATAATTAATGACACATGGGATTGTTTTCCAAGATACTTCAATGCGTCGGTCACAAGCTAGCCTTTGCCAGTGGTTCCTTGATACCTCGACCTCGAGATCGTAAACCCGCCATTCCAGTGTCACTCAAGGACCGCGAAAAGAGTCGGTCAGGAAAAGACGCCTCTGTACTGCCTAACAGCTCTGTTACCTGACTTTTGAAACATGAGCTCACTGATCACTCTCACAACGCCCGACTTCTCTTTTGTCTGCCACTGTCAACCTGAAGGACTTGGCGTCGTCCACAAGTGACAGTATATGATGACATCATTGTTGTGATGCTTATAAATACCAAATAGCTACTACTGGGAAAGTTACAGTCATGATTTCGGGAGGATCGCGGTGTCGTTCCGGAACAAATATTCGCTACTGGATTGCCTTGGGTTGATACTTGGGGCCAAATAGATATAATAAGTTGATCTGGAGAACTGATATAAAAAGGCCTGCAAAGATGCGTTCAATAATAATCTCTCTCTTCACAATGTCTACCAACAAGAAAATCATAACCGTTTTCTGTGCGACTGGCAGACAAGGCAGCGGTGCTGTCAAACTGCTCGTCGAAGATGGCACCTACGCTGTGAGAGCGGTAACACGAAACCCAGAGAGTGCAGCTTCCAAAGGTAAATCTTCCGAAATTCTGAACATTCCCTGGATGACGATTGTCTTTTCCAGATATTGCTGCTAAAGGAGTCGAGCTTGTGAAGGCCGATTTGAAAGACAGAGACTCTGTCCTTGCAGCCGTCAAAGGTTCCTACGGAGTCATTGGCATTACCGATTGTGGGTTTCAATATCTTTAGTTGTCCAATATTGACACTCTCAAGTCTGGACCGCTGACGGAAAAGAAGAGCAACAAGGTTATAATATTGTCGATGCCGCTAAGGCGGCCAATGTCAAGCATATGGCCTGGTCAACTTTGTATCATTCGGACCTCAAGGTACCTCATTGGGAGACAAAGGCCAATGTTGATGATTACCTGAAAGCAAGCGGAGTTCCTCGCACATCGTACGTGGAGAGTCTTGCGCCCTTTCATTGCTCAATAACTCATGGCTTACCTCGTAGTGTCTACACGTCATGGTTCTGGGAAAATATTGGAGCCTTCGTTAACCTTCAGCGAGACTCCAAAGGTGAACTTTTTTTGGATGTATCCCCTGCGGCAACAGATGGTCCGATACCCTGCATGGCCGGTGAAGACGTTGGTGCAATCTGTGCCGTCGCTTTATTGAACCCCAAGAAATACATTGGTCCGTCTTTGAGAATCACATTTCTTGACAGTACTTGATGATCACAGGACAGGACATCAAAGCTGTCACGAGCGTCACTACTCCGAGAGAGATCGCCAAGTCCCTGGAAGAGATCGTTGGTGAGAAGATCAACATCAAAGAACTCTCCATGAAGGAGTTTGAAGAGTCTAAAGCCACTGCTTGGCCTGAACTCTGGCTCAACTATAAGGTATATACTCCATTTCCACTTGACGTGCTTTCCCGAACTAATCCTGCAACAGTGGTTCTATCTCAACTACAAGGACTCTCAGGCCGCCATTCCAGGAGCACTTGCAGTCCTTCCACAGGCCAAGGGACTCAAGGACATTATTATCCTGAAGGGCGGTAAAGACGCCATTTTACCTAAATAGTTAGACTTGTAGGGATAATCCATTCCATGTGAATTTCAATATTCTTGAAGCACTGCCCCGCATCATCCATTCAACTGCTTTTCCGTGCTTTCGCCTGCTTTCGCTCGCTTCTCGCATCAATTCCATTCTGATGACAGCGGGAACGAGTCTCGAGGACTTCTTCTACAGCAATACTACAGGATGACGACGTTAGGCCACTGCAATGCTCAATTCCTGTGAGATTTACGGTCTTGATTGAAGGAATTCTTTAGGATCGGGTATTGATATGTTGCTGAATTGACAGCTCACGTCGAACAGCTATCCAGAAAAAGAAGCTAAGAAGCTGTGACGCGTAGGTGAATCGATATCATTTATGATTGTCCGATGGACGGAAAATCAGAGTCACGGCACCTACTCTGCGGAGATATCACATTGCTCGAGTATTTAAGACGATCTTTGGTTCTCTCTGAATGCAATTTTCTGCCAGCCAGGGCCTATCTCTTGAGCAGCATTACGATGGAGAACATCCCGAGCGAATCCGCCACTTACTATCCTTCACCTAGGGCACCTAAAAGCTACCATAACGTAAAACCTGTAAGGTTGGGGGTCTTGTAGATGGGAAAGTGGCCTAAGAGGTCTTATCCCACCAGGTAGATCCCACCAAAAGCTCAATGTGTCTACCTAATTCTCCCGATGCTATTCGAAATTGTTTGCTGTTGCTTGATTTGAGATCAGTTTTCTCGTGAGAAGAATATAAGCAACATACCTTTGTTCATCCAACCATATAGCGATGGCTGATGAGCAACCGAGACTGCTCGAGGGACATCCAGGAAAGCCGGTGCAGAGAGGTGCAGATGCAGGTAGCTGTCAATCAAATCCCTGGTTCCCACGTCCTGGTCCCTAGAGATCCCAGAGAATCACTGAATTTGTCAGCGCATTCCGCCGTCGATTGTGATGCGGTAGACCCGCCTTGCCCAAATTAGGGCCTTGATGCGTGCCTGAATCATCCCTTACTTTTGGATGCTTGGTGTTGTATAGTGCTCTGATTGTCACTAGCTCGGATGGCGATTCTACCCAAGACTAATCGGGATTCTTGGTGCTCGGAGCACCTGGTTTTGCGCTCTGATTTCGTTCAAATCGGGGCTGAAAAGCCCTAGAAAGCTCACCCCAGTGAGTTCCATTCTTTCTCTGTTGGTTTGTATGCCTGAATGAGCGCAAATTCTCACCAAAAGCCGACTGCCATCGGCGGGTGCAATCTCGCTTTTCCCGGCCATTGCTCCGCGCTGGTAGATTGCATCACAATGGATTGTTCATGTTACCTAGGTCTTGAGTTGGATCTAACGCCTGAAAACTTACCACAGTAGCTCGATCTGTGAATTTACAAATCGAGCTTTTTGACCGGCAGAAATCAGGAATGCCCAAAGCAGATGAAATCCCGCCAGATCATCCCCTTTCTTGGCATCATTTAACCAATGGGTGAACCATGTTGAATCTAACATCATTCCAATTTTTCCTCAGTGCACACAATACGGAGCTCAGGCGGCATCATCCTTGATTGCTCTCCTTGCTTACCATCCTTTTCTCGGTTCTGGGGCCTGCATTACGGCTGAGATCTTGCATGATATGCGCAGTGAGTGAGCATGAACTTCCCATAGAATAGAGATATTAAATCTCCCAGCAGTATCTCTGCTCTACCGTTCTAACTTGATGTGCCACTAGCTAGAAAAATGCAGGATTCCCTGGGTACATACCAGATTCCTCCTGATTGCATAGGTCAATATGTTGACCACTTCTTCAATGATTTTAACACAAGCTTTTCACCGGTCCTGGGCAATGTATTGATGGTATGCCTCCAATTTGGATGCCACCCCACAAGTGCTCTGACTATTTATCTGCCCGTTGGGAGGCCAAAACCCTTAGGTGGCCAGGATCTCAGTAATATATAGTAACTCTCTCGAGTCATGACTCCAAAATTTTTTGCTGTGTTCAAGAACGAGAATGGTTTGCAATGATACCGCATCCATTGGCAATTCTCCATGACCATATTCCTCATGAAATTGGTCTGTGGTGCCACTTGGAGCTTTGCCATCTTTGCTCATTCAAGTTGTTCTTTGTAGTCATGAGTCTGTTCTCAGATGTCCGGGGATCATGAAGTTTCTGTCAAGTGATCACATCTAGAGACTTGAGGCTGTTGCACAGCAGGGGCGTTGCACGATGTGCCCGTTTGTTCACTTCCGAGGGGCTCTAATTGTGCTGGAACAATAATGAGGATTTTGAAAGTTATGGTCAGACTTTTCCTCATTGGGAGAATTTCAGAAAGCCGGTGTTTCTACTAGGGACAATACCGTGTAATTTAT
This sequence comes from Mycena floridula, assembly GCA_029320655.1. Classification (NCBI taxonomy): domain Eukaryota; kingdom Fungi; phylum Basidiomycota; class Agaricomycetes; order Agaricales; family Mycenaceae; genus Mycena; species Mycena floridula. Next base: position 26,139 of record JARIHS010000112.1, read on the forward strand.
CTATCTATCCATCCGCAGACACACTGATATCGGCAATGGGCATTCTGCGGCTGACTGTACGTCATGCCTGTGAAGCAGTCGGGAGTTCCAATTGATCTTCGTTCAACTTGCGTGATTGACCACCTGACATTCAATATTGAGAAATAAGAAACTGGGATAGCCTAGGTTCCTCTATCTCGATGCTCATTTCGACTTCGCAAGGGACTTGCATAAATAAGGTTGAATATTTTCTCAAATTCCCACCATTGTCACGGTACCGAAGCCGGGAAGATCGGACTGAAGAGCAGGCGTGATCTAGTGGAGAACATATGTTCTCCACATTCTCCACTGTGTTCTCCACGTTCTCCACTGCGCTCCCCAAAAAACCAATGCCCGCCGTGATCGACAGCATTCTTGTTTTCCACCGCCATCTTTCAGCATCCCAGGTCTGAGAATGGTCTTGGAGGCCCTGAAGATGTTTCAAATGCGGTGCGCTTGTGTCACTATCCGATTGAAGGTTGCGCTAAACAGGTGCAGGATCCCGGGACGCGTTCGGCGTTTACGACGCCTCAGAGCCCTCCTAGTGATATATCCGCCTCCAATGTTTTGCAGGATCCCAATGTCAACATCAAGGTCACTCACAATATTTTGACCTTGAATGAATCTAATGGGTACATTTAGCGCCTAGATATGAGAAATCCTTGGGATGAATCCCTGCCTAGAATTACTGGCGCCTGCTGGGACAATGTGATGGAGGCCGTGAACAAGTACGACGACACCATGGTAAAGGACTGGCACAATGATATTGATACAGTGTTGATTTTTGTGCGCATTCAAGCGTCCTCCAATCTCTGTTTAACATTCTGAATTTCAAACCTAGGCTGGTCTATTTTCCGCTGTGGTGACAGCATTTGTGATTGAATCCTATCAATGGCTATCAGAAGACCCATCTGAGAAAACAGTTCGTCTGCTTTCTCAACTGGCAGAGCATCTAGGCACAACAAATATCTCCCAGGATGATCAGATACCATTTACAGTGGACGCCAGATCAATTCGAATCAATTCTTTCTGGTTCCTCAGTCTACTACTCGCGCTGTCTGCGGCCTCAGCAGGTATTCTCGCCAAGCAATGGCTCAGAGAATACCGTCGCGACGCCGCCATGTCCAGAAAACAGTGCTTTTCCCTACGACAGCTTCGCTACCAAAGCTGGAAAGCCTAGAAGGTCCTTGGAATCATTGCAACATTACCTCTTCTGCTCAAGTTCGCGCTGATCCTCTTTTTTGCGGGTCTCTTGGACTTGTTATTTCCTTTGAATCAAGTTGTATTCAGCCTAGCCAGCGCAGCGGTTGGACTGACAGTGACATTCCTCATTGTGACCACTTTTGCACCGACCTTTTACGTCTCGTGGCGATTATTCCGATGGTATCGCTCCAACATACCATGGTACAATCTCAATCTATGCGCTTTCAAGTCACCGCAATCATTGTTAGTGCTTCGACTTTTATATCCGCTTTTATCTTTCATACTTGCGCTTCCAACGGCCTTGTGGAGAACTAGTTGGGTGGCATTTGATGCCTGGATCCTCGATTTTCCTACCGGAATAGTCACTAATTCCTATCAAAAACCTGATTATCTTCGCCGAGGTTTACGATGGATGGTCGCGAACTTCGGCGACGATGTGACCATGGTCAAAAATATCCTTCATTGCATCGACTCTGTGTTCACTGAGGAAGAGAATCAACCTGCAACGGAACCTCCATTGACATCCTATGTAACAAACTGGACGAAACTTCCGCCGGACCATGCAGCTTTATCATATCTTCATCCTTTTCACACTGATTATGGAGTGGCCAACTTTTGCGCAGAACTTTTTGTTCGATGTATGGAGGACCAAAAAGCTACAGTTTCAAGTTGGTTTCCACTTCCCAGTCCATGTCCTTTCTCATATGGTCAGTCTATCAATGCCTTCTAAGAATGCGATCAATTGATACCTATACTTAGATCATGCAGACCGGATCCTAGCCGCTGCCAAGAGAAAGGTCGAGTCACATCATTTCAATGCGACTGCATTTGCACAATGCATGACGGCTTTCTGTGCACTGTGGTCCCACTCAGACCCAGATATACAACAATCAATCACAGAAATCTTGCATATTATCGTCAGACGGATCGAGACAGGCCCGCCTTCAGACTCTCCGGCCTGGTTCTCTGGAGATGAATGGGAATGGTTGGCAGTGCATGCGGCAGATCACACCGAATTCATCTCATCGGAAGTTTTCCGCGACTTCTACCTGTGGGCGGAAAATCAACCCAGGGAGGTCAATTCATCCAGAATATTCTCTGCGAGTTGGAGGAGTACAATCATGGTGAAAATTTTGGATACTCCAGAAGGTCACCAAAACATTTTCTCTTCGCCATCTGATGCTGTTGTTACAAGTAATATAGTGCTGGAACCGGAAATGGTATGTCCACCGATTCCTTGTTGAAACCGTAACACATCTGAAACATCATAGTCACCCATCAACCATGCAGGAGGTCCTTTGCTGCACCTACAAAATAGTTTGTTCTTTTCTCGGTCTCAGCGATTGCAACTTACCCGATGATGCAGAAATGAGGCTTGCAGTAACCGAGATAACGAGGTCGCGCCCTGGCACGAATGCGAGTTGTTCCAATTCTATCTGTTTTACAATCTCAAGGAACGGAAAGATTGAAAGTAGGAATAAACGTATAGCGCGGGACCCGAAGTGAAGCAGTGAAAGACTCCGTCCATTGACAGAAGTCCCCACTGGAGTCACGGTGATCGGCAACAAGCAGCAAGGTTCGGAAGAAGAAAATAATCGTAAGCTGGCTGAATATGTAGTACTAGTCAATCAGCGCATGTCATTGGATGAATATCACCCACAGATCTGCGATCACTGGAGAGATAATGGAGGATTACTTCAATGGGCACTTGACCGTTGGATACCGGTAACAGAGACCAGAAGGCTTGATAGGATGCGAATTGGTTCCTAGGGCATGGGAACCTGCGAATTGGTGGGGTCATGCCTTTTCGCTGTGCCACCAGATGTGCGCCTGTGCCGCAGCGAATAAGGGGAGAAAGGTAACTATACCTCAATACCTGGGAATGACAACCCAAATGTTTCCCATTTTCAAATGACCTCGAATGTGATTCTGTGATATGCTGCTCTTGGTCCTCGGATTCTGATCAGTGCATAAGGTAGAAGCCTGGTATGAAGCTGCAGAAAGAGGAGGTGCGCCCAAAATGCCAAAGCCCGTACAAACCAGCATTTGTGGATGAAAGCACAATATTCAATCATAGACGAGCAGAATCTGGACGCAAACCGGGTAGGAAAGTGGCACGCAACAAAAATGTCGTCGAAGTGAGAAGACAGGCGCCGAAATCCACCTGTTTCCTGGGATGTCCCCAGGTCAGCAAGGCTGCTGATCCGGATCGGAGGCGGTGGACTTGTTTGATGGCTGGGCGTTGTTTTCAGGTTCCAGATTCCGGACAACTTGGGTATGTGAGTTATGGGTCAGGGGGATCAATTTGGCTCATGAAAGTTGTTTGGGAATACAACAAGCTCGATTTTGAAACTCGGGAGTCCATGATAAATTTAGGCTCCACATTCAAAGCAACCACCATCATCAAAAACTCATTTGCTGAATCCCGTCCATATTCTTGCTCCACTATGGCCTAGAACCCTCAGAGACATTCCTTGTATTGTCCAGACCCTGAGGCGGCAACAGTGGGCCTGATTTGGTCCAGCATTGGTGTTTTTTCTTTTTTCTGCAGGAGCCAAAGAATTCGGACCGCTACCGCTCTCACATTCAGGGTCTTGCTTGCTATATTTCTTGATATAAAACAATATTCCACATTAGTTTGTCTTTTCGCATACCCCACTGCACTATTCACAGCTGTACTGAGGCAGGGGGCAAAGCAGGGGGTGTTTCCTTCAGGCTTTGTCTTATCGCATTGTCAGCTACAAATTTTTTTTATGACAGCTGTCAGGATTCTGAACCCTGGTTGTCACATTGAACCTCGGCATCGGCGGCGGATCGGTATTAGCTGTCAGAGCTTTGATTCCCTGCATTTCGCTTTAAAGACTACTTTAAACAGTGAATGAACTGGTGCCCTTGATAACTCTCTCGAGTCATGACTCCACAAATTTTTGCTGCATTCAAGAACGAGAATGGTTTGCAATGATACTGCATCCATCAGCAAATCTCCATGACCATATTCCTCACGAAATTGGTCTGTAGTGCTGCTTGGAGCTTTGCCATCTTTTGTGAGAACTACAACTAAAATAATCAATTCTCAGTCTCGATCAAGAACCCTCAGTAAGACAAGAGGCGATGGAGGAGCTAGAGCACAATAGAAGGGTAAAGGATACGAAATTGAAAGACTAAAGAATACAATATTCTAAACTACTGGTTAAATACTAGTGAACATGTGACTACTGTCTGTTTTCCACAAGGTAAAACATCCTACAACCATGCTATAGACAACCTGCTTTCATGCCTTCTTTACTAAGTGCCTACAGGTTTCCACACCTGTTTCCTGTTTCACTACAATGTGCTAGTTGTCTGTTCGCCATGTGTTATCATGCCTGAACACCTTGAGGTTTTAATCTCTGTGCCTCATGTTATCCCTATCACATCTAGAAACTTGAGGCTGTCGCACAGCAGGGGCGTTGCATGCTGTGCCCGTTTGTTCGCTTCGGAGGGGCTCTAATTGTGCTGGAACAATATTGAGAATTTTGAAAGTTATGGTCGGACTTTTCCTCATTGGGAATTTCAGAAAGCCGGTGTTTCTACTAGGGACGATACCGTGTAATTTATCTATCTATCTATCACATCAAAATATGTTGTCACTGTTCAAGCCATTTTGAAAGCCCAGATTGGGCTGAATCAGAATCGGGAAATGGATGCCTACGTTAAAGTACCATAAGTACCTCTGCTGTGCGTTGGTTGGTTGGGAGCAGGAGCTTGCAATCGTCCTCGGCCCGTATTATGTGATATGCTGCTCAAACAGTCCAACTATATCGCCGTCTACATTTCGATCTCTTGTGTGACGATTATCGCTATACCAATGTAGCATCCAATGGATACCCTGAGTTTCGAATCTCTATCCAGATAGGCTGTATCAAGGCCCGATCCTTTGCTGTTCGGTGATATGTCATACATGGTGCAGCGGTTCCCCATCGAATGATTACTAACTTGAAGGATTTGCTTTCAATCAGAGATACTTTCAATACAACATAGATGGAGTGGTTTAAGCCAACCAATCAAGCTCCGGTAGGTCGCAACAGCTGATGCGAACCTTCTCGTAGGTTTCTTGTTTCGAGAAATGCACTCCGAGTCGAATGAACCAATACGCCACACCACTGTAAGCAGTGGCGCTCAATGATCTGTCAGTCATGTCCCGCCACCTCGTGTTCTACCTTATTCCCTATTTTATACATGCTGCAGGAAACAGAACGCTGGTGTCGGCGCACTCGTGTATGTGTGTAGTGACGGAATAAACTCGTAGTTTCCTACTGTTTCGGGAGACGAGTACAACGATCCTAATTTCACTACAATCAGCCACTGAAACTAGATATCTCTATTCTTCCCTCTCCAATCCAACACACAATGAACCCGTCGGGCTCGGGAATCAGCAAAGCAGGTCATGATGCCTATTCCGCTTGTCTACTACTACGGGACCATGCTGCTCGACTCAACTAAATATATGAGCTTGACCGTCAAGCCAACAAATTTCTGAATTCTACCATTGCCGAGAGGTTCAGATTCTCGCGAGACGAATATCTACAACTCGTGCAGATTCGATGGGCATTCGATGTTTCCATGGATTATGAAAGGCACTGGCTGGAACAGCAGGAGCTCTGGTAAATCTTTGCCAGTTCCATCTATGCTGACAATGGATGTTGTAGTGGCGTATTCCTCCAGTCAGTCTACTCCAGTTTTGTTACTTATACACGGGTACCCTCATTGACGATTGCGTATTGTATCATAATCAATTGTTTGTCTCCCAATTGAGTTCACCAGATTCGGTTTCATTGGACCAATCTGCCTCGTCCAGGATTAACCCCCGTTTGACAGTGAGGACTAGTGACGGACTAGCCTATTTGGGCTTTTCTTCCCATGTCCAGGCCGGAATTCTATATAATGGCCTCGTATTTGATGCGATAAGCTCATCAGAGAAACTTTTGCCCGTCCTTTGCCTGCCACACAATCCTGCGCAGCCTTTGAACAATCATCTCTCCAAACCATATCATGCAGTGCAAACGCTTCAAGTTCGTCTTGCTAGCCGTTTCTTCTGGTGCGTGGACCATTCTCTTTCGGCATTGATTCGTCAGTCTTATGGTTTGTGGTTATCAGTGGTAATGCTCGCCGCAGCGGCTCCGGTTACGGAGTCCAATATCGCGCGAGAGAGTGCGCACATCTGCCGTACCTTTCGTTCCACTTCTGGTTCTCTATTTTCGTCCTGTGCTGCGTTCCTTGAGTGTCGATACTGCTACCTACAAATTTAATTTCTCTGATTTAGCTAGTTTTGCACTTGGAATCAAATGAATTATTGGATGTAGTCCAATATCAACCACAGAACGGTTCACTTAACCAGAGCCTCCAAAAGAGGACTCATTTTAAACTGAGGATTAAGCCAGGTTTAAACTTCAATTTTTATCTACTACATTACCAGTGTGTTAGAGGCCACCCTTGCGGTGGCAAATACGAGTCCCCATGGGTGATTAGCCAGAAATATCACGAGTAACATCAAGCAATAAATTGTCATGATGTAGAGCTCAGACTACGAAGACTAGCGCAGGGAGGTCCTTACAGCCAGAGACTGGATTTTTCTCCATCTTTCGAGTCTCACTAATGTCATCAAGGATAAATAGACCATTGCCATTTTGAGCTTGAGGCCTTACAGTGGTCTATCCTGCAAGGCAACTCTCAAGTTGTGAATACCTCTCAACAGATGGAATATGCAGAAATGATACCTTGGCTGTTCCCTGAGTTCAGATCTGGTGATACTGGTCTGACGACTCGCGCTGAAATTGGCCGGTGTCGCGAACGTGAATGTAGTTGTCGAATAACATTTGGTCATGCTTTACTAGTACCATCTTCTTGAGTCCAAATGATATATTATACTTTACATTTCTACTTCAGCACAGAATCGGATCACCTTTCGCTGATGATTTACCTCGAGCTCGGCGGAGGCGGAAGGTGGATTCCCCAGAATAAAGCCTGGAAATCCAGTGTCTCTGTGGTGGGACCGAGTCTTGTACGGTGTATCTGACAAGCAGCTGTCAGTGTAGGGGCGGTTATGTCGTGAGTTTGGGTTGCGTTGGGGAAGTTGCGTAGGTCCGGGTTGGAGAGTTGCGTACTGCGGGTGCGTTGGTGTGGTGTTTGAGTGCGTGAGTTTGCGCGGGGGGGGAGGGACTTTGTGTGTGCGTGTCACCCGATGCTGTCTGTGATTCCATACACATTGGACTGTAAGTAAATCCAGTTGAAAGATGTGTCGATTTCGACATCTATTATAGATCGATCTCGCTGGCCAAACATTTCCATTGATCTCAAAAACTACGTAGGTTTGTTCTTGAAATGCGTTCAGCAAGCTTCATGCTCAACACCTCAACACTCCATACCATACATGTCTGTTTCGGCAAAGGCAAAGGCTTCCCCATTCAAGGTAAATGACACCACAAACATTGTCATCTGTCATCCCTGACTAACTGCTGCGTAGGCTTTCAGAATTACATAGTCTTGCTGTCCTTGTCTCTCTATGGGTCTTTTATTTGTGATTCATTCTGACTACACATAGAGTATATAAGTAGAGTCCTTTTACTGTATATACTCATTGGATTGAACCATTCAACTACTTGCTTTGCATTGAATCCATTCACTCAGATGCATGCTGCATTTAGAGTGTTTTATTTGATGGCTGACTCCCTGAAATTCTGTAGAACACGGACCCGCGGCCACCGGAAATTGTGGCGCAGGCCGTCTTGGATGGTACACTCAAATCATGGATTGTATCTCCGGTAAGTTGTGGCCTTTTATGATGATCTAAACGGTACCAATATGGGAAAATCAAATGAACACCTCGCGAGGAGATAATGAACAGGAAGCAATAAACATGCGCTATATTACCAGTATAACTCAACATATGGACACGGATGAGTAGGATGGTAAGAGCAGAGAAAGTCGCAATTCCTTGCTACTGACGTACTACGTTTTGGGTCATGGTACTTTTAACATGACCATGCTGCAGAAGTATTGGGCACTGGATCAGTATCGGCTCAGACTAATTCAAGACCCATAGACAGTCCAACGATCGTCATAGACATGCCACAAGCAGTCTGTCGCATCACATACCAGTATTCTCCCTCTTGAACTTGCTATAGAAATAAGGATGTCCTGTTTCTTCTGTATTTTCCGTTAACCGCTGTCAATATGATATCATTATCCCTATATGCTAGATGGAAGCAAAATATTTGTGATGAAACAAAAGAACAGTAGCAATGAGCTCGACTCTCAATCTGCCCACCGCCTTCGGGATGAAAGATCTGCTGAAGCGAACATCCCAGCGCGGCGTAAGTTCCCGGTGGATGGATCTTCAACTTCCGCAATTTCCCTAGATCCATCCAACCACAGAATCTCTAAAACTCCCAAGTTGTCAACTGATGCCTTGTACCTCTCGTTGGGCTTCCAGCCGACCAGTGCTGGTGCGATGATCAGCAGGAGTATCGAGAGAACAAGTCCAGCTATGACCTGGGACTGTGAGTGGCTGCCAGTGAAGCTAGTTTGTACTCACCGGCAGAAGATTGATCTGATAGTGTCATTGACCATAAACCAGGAGGAATCGTGTTCTGTCCAAGGCTCACCTGTAGTTCTGAGACGATCTCTGTCATAAATACAGAGGCCTGAGTAGTGCTGCTTAGACCGCTGAGATATAACGCTAAGACCAATGGTCAGTTACAAGAATGAATTAATATTTGGGCCACTCACCAGACCAGAACAACTTTGCTGTATAATCCTCAATTGCCTTTTCGAGTTCATGCAAAGGAACCGTCGCTATCTTGACAGACGGAGCATCATCTGATGATATCGGCCTGTCAAGTAGCCATGACTGATTGGTCGCCGGCGAAACCGATATCGCATCAAGAATGGAGCTGACAGAATGAATATCATAACTTTCAGAGTCATCCCAGCCCCACCTATCTGCCTGTGATAGATACTGACATGCAGGAAAGTTTAACCATCCGCTCTCGCTCTGATCTGATTGATCGATGGGCTGCTTGCTCCTCAATGTTTGATCCAGATAGATGGAACAGTCTACACATACCAGGCCGAACGCGCATTTGTTTGAGATAGTGGCATTGGTTGACGATCCGGAGATCATTAATGCCAGCCACTGAATTTTGAAATCATCATGAGCTATACTTACTATGGAAGAGTGGTTGTTCTCACCAAACCGTCCAGCGAGTCATTCTGAATATCAACATTTCGCCATGTTGAAGAGGTTTTCCGTTCGGGACTCTGAAGCGGTAGACCTGTCTCAGCACTTACAGGGATCGTTGAATTGGATACGGTAAGGGAGCAAGAGAAAACCAAAATGGAGGACACATTGAAGTTGTAAATCGCAGACATGTTTAATGCATGTATGCTCGATGAATTCAAGGGTGTCGGGAGGTCGTTGTTGCTGTCATTATCGAATGTCATATTATAAACTTGAAGGAAGCAACAATGAATGACAGGAACAACTTGTATGCACGTTGTAAATTGAATCACTAACATGGGTTCATAGGAGGATTTAGGAGGATCTGCTGCGCAGGCTTGTCCGTTGAATCAACAACATTGAATGATGTCCAGAGCAATAATGAATCCAAGTCCACCACCGTACTGTAAGCGGTGGCGTTGCTGACGATGACATCGCTGCCAGTGTGGATGCTGAGGACATTGGGAGCTGTGAGGTTGTCATTCAGTGAGTAGATGCTTCAATTATCGAGTACAACACAAACCAAGCAATGGAATAGTCACTGTCGACACTTGACCCTCATATTCGGATACGTAATCACCAGGTGTCGCACTTTTTGTGACGTTGCTTGGATACTCTGCCGCCGGCGCACCACAGGAAATAGTCATCGTGTATGAATTGACCCAGGCAGTTCCGACTCCCGAGCTGCTTTTGAGGACGTCGTACACCATGTTTTCCAGAAGGCCTGATCCGAAACCAGCCTCCCAGCTCTTGATTTTCTGGAACAGTCGCACCATGGACAGCGAAGTACCTATTGGTCCGTCAGGATCAGGATCAGGATTGGCCAAGTCAAGATCTCTGCGGATAGGGTGAGATGCCCCGCAAATACTGGCAGGAAGTGATACTTGCAGTGATTTCAACAGAAACGGATCATTCAACTTGCTGTCCACATTCGCCGTGTTGTTCTGGGATACCGAGACCAGGGCAAGAAGACTTGGTGTAGTGATCTTGAGTCCAGCCATGAGGGCCAAATAGATAGTGATGATACCTACGCCCCAAACAGAAGCTGAGACCGACAGCTGATTCCAGCAGCTATTGATAGCAGATCCAAGACCACTCCAAGCTGTCTGTCTGTCATGAATGCCAGTTATGGTTTTTGTAGAATAGAGAATTCGGCGGAGCGCAAGTCTCTGGGTGATGTAGAGCAATATTGTCAGATATACCTGCCAGATTTGGTCAAGTATGAACTCGGGCTAGGCAAGACACGTACTATTGCGAAAGTCTGAGATCCGATGCTCAAGCTAATGGACAGAATCTTCGTCGGTCTTCCTAATTTTACCTTGACAGACCCAGCAATACCATAGCGCTCGACAACGAGCAGCATGATATGCATGAGGATCAGTAGGACATGTAACCCATACAGGAGCCTATGGGAGACCATGTTCGGTTTTAGTGTCCGCTTCAGCCGTTTGCGAAAGGCGGCTTTGCCTAGGAGAGTTAGAATCTGGGTCTACAAAGACTCGATCTCACCTGTTTTTTTCAAAGGTAAAGTCGTGGATGAATCAGGCGAATCATCCTCGTCCGTGGCGACAATAGTGAATTCCAAGACAGATGCCATATAGGGAGGGAGGATTCGTTGAACAGGAATCGCAAAGTAGAGAAGCTAAGTAGTAAGTAGCTCAGGTGACAACCGGGATGATAATCATTCAGAAAGCTGTAGTGCATCATAATATCACATTGATCCCGCCATCCGATGACAAACTGATTCGATGCCCTCATATGGGAGTTTCCGTATGCAAGACTGCATCTGAAAGATATCACATCTGTCCAAGACCCCACACCTAGCAACAGTGATCTTCATATGTACTTGTATGGGCAAAACAAAGTATGCTGATCATGGAGACAAGTTGATGAGCCAAAATCCATTCTTCAAATTCTGAACAGAGGATACTAGAAACAACAATATTAGATATCAGACGAACATGGCGAACAGAGACGAAAAGAAGGCACCTCGTTGCATAGGAACAACCACAGCAGCCGCGAGATCTGGAACAAAGATACTTGATTGTATCGAAGTTCTACCACATGGTCATCTATAATTCACTGCGTTTCCAGCCGACCTATTTATAGTCAGAACACACGTGAATATGTATGAACACGTGTGAACAGGTGGCTGTTCATGGTTCGCGCCTGTGACATGTTCAAACCTCATATAGATTGGGCTAGATTGTGTACATCCCTGCATAGGTCTCTGTTCTGCTGCTGAATATGCAAGCCTAGGCTGCAATAAACATCAAGGCCAATTATTATCGACTTGTTCTGCTGCGGCATCTTGGGTGGTTTCACGCCTGTCATTGACTCATCAGGGTCTCGGTCTTGGGCCAGACCGAGCGCTCCCACCCAAAATTTATGGCGCTTAATGAGTCTTCACCTGTCTTCACAGCGCTCAACATTTGCCGCCATTTAAATATTTACCCTTGACTGGATCACCAATATTGTTCTACTTCTTTCATAAAGTTTCTGGAACGGAAAGTACCAAATACCAGGGTACCACCGGCATCACCCGGAATAACATAATCTGCCCCTATCACACCGAATACCTTCTTGCTGACTTCCTGCATACTTTCCGCTCACTTCTGGCCATGGGAAATACTTCCATTCTTCTAAATAGTTTGTGTCCATGGACACTGAATGAAAATATGGGATCCGATCATGTGTGTTGAGTCATCTTTTTCCCTTGCGATACTTATTACTGACCAATTTGAGTGATCTAATGCAGAATATCATATATCCTGGCCCTCGGATCATCTCAACATGGTGTTTTGATGGTCTGGTGAGCGTGTCCATGCGCCACAGATTGATTCCTGCAAAGTTCTGGTACTCTCGAGGACCTGGTGTTGATATTGACAATGATTAGTGTCATATATAACATTGCAGCTATCATTGTCCATTAGCGGCACCCTTATTGGTCACTGGCACCTTGTTGCTGTGCCATGAATGCTTATAATAGAAGTTGAATCACAATTCCAAAGCATTCTATTTCACAATCAACTTGAATCAAGGATAAAGGAGAACTCAGGCATGTAAAGCATACATTATCCATGTGAACTGTAGGCAACCTAAGCTACTTGAAGGCCACTGAGATGCTCAACGGCCTTGCGGGACTGATTTTAGGGGCTTCGGCATCCGTCGGCAGGTCACATGGGTGGTACTTTGGTACTACCGATCTTGATCGGTACTTGGTACTTTCAGTTTCAGAAACGCTCACACTTCTTTGATAATGAAGTTTAGGAGTCCCTGTCCGGAAATAGTTGCCATCGTGCCGAGGTCACTGTTGTCACACATGCTTTTGCACAATGAAGAGGAGAATAATAATTAATTAATATATAAATGGCTGATTCTGTGCTGCCAGATATTTGTTGTGTGAATAGTTGTGAACAGCTGCGTATGTTGAGCTGCACAACATCTGATCACAGGGTGTGAACATGTCACATGATCCATGTTGGAACAGATCTGATGGAAACACAGTGATTGTGCATCAAAGCCTGTTCTACCGAAAGCCAATGCAAAACTTGATTCAATGCAAGGGGGAGATGCCACTAAACGACTGACAAAGTCAGAGTAATACTGTAAAAAATTGTGAGAGCAGTCATGCAGAAAATGAGCGTGTAACTGGCAACAAACTAAAAGTTTACCAAAATGATGATATGATACTCGTGGTCTCACTTGGTAACTGTGATTTTTTCTTGGCACGATGACTCAGCAACCGCTGTATAGTTTTCCATGAGGTGACTTGTGAATTTGTAGCCTTAGTTGAGTACTTTGAGATAAGATACTTGAAATTTCATGAAATCCTCCTGAGCCTGAGCAGCACAGCTGAATGTTCCAAAATTGAAATCTGTAAAATTACAGTCTGCTGTAAACAGCTGTGGGCTGAAAAATGTCCCTTGTGCAACCAACCCCCGGACAAGGCATGTGATGGGGAATATCTGTGTTCCCCTCCCACTGTGACAGACTGTGACTTGGCTCTTGACGACGCTCATCAGTCCATCTTGCTTGCTAGATACCTATTCGCAGACCGTAAATGCAAGGCTTCCAGGTAAATGAACAGTCAATTCCAAGATATATTTCATTATAATCTACACAGATATCTTAGTTTTTTCTTGTCTGTTTCGCACCTCTAGGTTGCGCTAGGCCTTGGGCGCCAAAGCATTGCATTTGCCTTTCATATGTCGCTAGTGCTTCTTCTCTGGCCGAATTAATACACGTTTCTCGGTTCAGACAATTTTCCGCCAAGCAGAACAGCTTGTTCCCTTCCTGGGGGATAGTTGAACTGAAGCTGGTACTCTAAAGTAAAGCTTCTCAGCAAAGCAATACGGTCATTCATGCTTTCCATGAAGGTCTTTTGGCTTGTCTGGAAGTCTGTCTCGTCATCACTGTTGTCATCACCGGGATGCTGATTGTTGGTTGCAGGTTGAAGTGGGTCCTCGGTCTCGATAGGATCAGAAAGAGCTTCCCAAGCTGCCCAAGTTATGTCTGCCAGTGTTGGTGGGTTCAAAGGTACAAGATCCTTGTGTTTCCAGAAAGGAGCGGTCTGTTGATGCCTCACCTCCAGGAAAAACACTGGCGGACCTAAGGCATGCCGCGGATGGACCGCCAGGTCATCCGCCATCTGCATTATGGGTATCCACCATTCTTGATCCAAGAACACGGACCATGGGAAACCTGCCGGCGGGTACCTGCCCCATGGCAGACAATTACATAATTGTTTCATGTCCTGATGTTTGATTGAATTTGAAGTATTTCCAAGTCTATTTGATAGAATTATTGAGGATTGACCATTGTAAAGCATGTTATCTCAAAGAAACATATTAAATCAAGATATAAAATAATATATAACTGGTAATACCCATAGGTATAACAGTTTTTTAATTCTTGAGGCTGCCCGCCATCTGCGGGGACCGCTTCCCACGGTCTGCGGATGATCCGCCATCCGCCACCTGCAGGTATTCCCACAGATGTACCTGTGGGTACTTGAGATTGCCCTGCCCCCGCGGCATGCCTTACTGGCGGTACACACTTCACACCTTGTACAAGGTGTTTGCAGATCAAAAATCGACTTGTTGCCAACGATGGGCAGTTACAAGCCCAATGATAAGGGTTCGGGCGATATTTTTCGTTCAAAGGAAGCATGATTGGAGCGGTCTGAACTTGACACAGAAATTGTACAGCGCCTTTGTTCCCCATTCATGGATTGCATTTGGATCATTGGCAGCATATCCTGGAAGCAAAGGATGTGCACAGTATGCCTTTTCAATCAAATCCAGGATGCCAGAACGATATTCTGGTGGACAAAAGGTACGACCTGATGATTCCTCATCCTCCGACTCTTCATCTGAATCATCTCCATCAGCGACTTTTCTTGCCGCAATCGTGATGGTGGGCGTCACTTGAGCACCCTGAGTCGGTGGTGGTATCTTGATGTTCAAGGCCCAGTCTCGAGGTCGAGGTCGCATTGGCCATGGTTCATCTCCCGGAAGCTGATCACCTTCATATTCAGCCTTGTCACTTTTACCAGGTGGTTTGAAGTTGGGATCGATGAAGGGAAAGCAGGAATGTGCCCGTTTGGCCTGTTTGGTCTTGTATGGTGTTGTCGAGACCTTTGCTAAGGCAAGTCACCATTTAACTGCTTTTTGCATATGCCACCAGCATAACTGAATCTTTGCTCCCTCCCAGACATCTCAGGCCATTCCGATCTCAGCTATATCCTTGTCAAGATGTATGAAGACCGGATAAATGCCATATCGGTCTTGCAGAACCTTGGCCCAAGCTTCAAGTGCCTTCTTCCATTTGCCAATGCCAACAGCAGTTGCGGTCATTAGCAGGCAGTACATAGGTGAGAGGAAATCCTGCATTGCCATATTCGCCCATGATTGAATAGAGTTCCAGATGTTTTGAGTTTGTATTATCTAAAATAAATTCAAGGTCAGTCTCTAGTTAAAGACAAAACGAAAAACTGCTTACATGTTGCATCTAGACCAATTTCTACTACCTTGCCCCGCATTCCTTCAAGAATATGCTTCAGGCCAAAGCACAGCTGTTCGACACCATCTGTTCCAACAACATCTTCAAATAGGTCAACGTTGTTGGGATAGTCTTTGAGAAGCTCTCGGGCTGACTGTAACTGATCCTCGTGCCGCTTCCAGACTGTTTCACTCATTCTTGACCAGGCAGTGTAAATCTGAGCTGCTGAAACATTTGGGAACTGTGGCTGGATTAGCCCGATGAGCTTGCTGGGTGTTGAGTGCTCGACTCTATCGCAGATAATAGCTAGGGCAGCTTCTGGCATTGCGACATGGTAATAATGCTGATGGGCCAGAGCATGCTGAAGGTTGATACAGATGGTTTTGCCGCCCCTGGCGTTGTCGAGGCATGAGATATTCAACTGACTCTGACAGTGAAAGCGATGCATTCCAACATTATCGCGTTGCTTGGCCCCTTCTTTTGTGCTTTGGTGCTCTTTCTGCTTGCGAGCTTCATCCTGACAGCACCACATTCGACAACTGAGGCCCGAAGTACGCTCGATATTCCTAGGAACTCCGCAAAGCATGTAAGTTCTTGATGAATGCCTTATATTCGCATACTGACCTGAAATGATAGTCACCAGCTTTCCAGACCTCATGTGCTGTCATTTGAATGCGTTGTTTATCAGTAACAAGCTCATCAGTGTCCAAGTCGTAGCTTCCGAGAAACTTGACATTCGGCATTTTCAAGCAGTCAAGAAGGGCAGAGAACAGTGATTGTGGGTTCGCAAAGGTAACGACTGGACCCTTTGAAATGATTCAGAACAATTAATGTAAAATTTTAGTGAACTGACCTCTGGAATATCGTGTTCGGAATCCAGGCCTGGGTCATGGTTATCAGAAGGCGGACATGGTGCGCTGCGTGTCCCAGCATCCTCAGTCTCCTTCTCTTTGGCGTGCTTCCTTTTTTTGGCTGATTTCGAGCTCATCCGACAGACCTCACAGGTCTTGAACGTGTAGTTCTCTGGCAGCCTCTTCTTGCAGTTCCGTTTGGAGCAGCGGTGCTCAGGAGTCAGGAAGCGAATGAAGGTCAGACATGATGGTGGATAGCTGAGGTTGGTGGTGAGTTGAGTGAAATAGCGAACAATGAGATTGATGTGAAGAGAATCCATTGTCAAAACTAGAACAAAATCTAATCTAATCTTAAAAGCATGTGATATTTTCCCACATGCCATGTCCGGGGGTAGGCAACAGTGGGAAAGCTGGGCTGAAATTTGAGCCTTCCATGTGAAACTTCAAGCTGCTGCGGCATCAGGGATCTTACTTTACTACTCTTCCTTCTCAATAGCTCCTTAACCTTCCCTATCATGCCTCGAGCTGTCCTGTGTAGGTCCGGATAGTGAGTTGCATAGTGCGGTCCGTTGGGGTGGTGCTCGAGTGGCACGGGTTTGCACGGGGCAGGAGGGTCTTCGGGTGCTGATGCCGTCTGTGATCCCGTGCGACATATCTGACTGTAAGTGAATCCAGTTGAAAGACGTGTCCATTTCGACATCTTTCATTGAAGGATCTTGCTGGCCACACGTGTTGGTCAAGACTAACTTGGGGTATGTAGGGTTCGTTCTTTGAGCCAATTCTATTCTGACTTGTCTGTTCAGTGAGCTTTTTGTTAAACACCTCAACCCTCCATACCATACATGTCTGTTTGGGCTGAGTTGAAAGCTTCCACAATTCAAGGTGAACATGTTGGAATAAATACTTGCACAAAACTGACACCTTTGCTAGTGGCTCTGATGGAATTCGGATTCTCCTCACAACCCTTCCCTTCTAGTTTCCATTTGGTCTTCATGGGTGCAACATATCTTGCCGGAGTCCCGGTTGGTCATTCTGTTTCTGTTCCAAAATGGCTTCTCTGTAGGTTTTTCAGCTTGAATTTTCTCAACACTGGTGCTCCTCGAACCCTCCGGTCGCAGACCAAGGGGTCATATTGTAGAGCTTCCAATAATCATCATATTTTTCATTTCCAAACCTGGACCATCCATGCTAATGATTCCTCCTGAGACTCTTGCTGTCATGATATCCATCTTTATAACCAGTGCATATGGAGGCTGTCTTACAGCAACAAGTACAAGTACGTAGTTATACAAAACTTTCAGATCTGAATTTAAACATGGGCCCCAAAATCTGGATGCATTGATGTCGAAGTTAGACCACCAGCACATTATCGCACTCCAGATACCGCTGGGTGTGTACAGGATCAGACTCATCATCAGAGCATTCCGAATGTCTGCAGTTAGGAGTCCCAGGTGTGGGCTAAGGATATATATCAAGAAGTAGGTCCTTGAGATTGAGAGCTCGGCGGCCTTGCAGGCAGACGTCATTTGTATAAGTATTCATGATGGTAAGTACTCGAGTAGGCTGATGGCTTGTTGGTCTTGTCCAAGGAAAAGAAGGTCCAAATCACACTGTACACTGACCCTTCAAAATGGATTGTGGTTTTTATATAATTATGAATAGCACCAGGAAATAAACAAGCACTGTTTGACATCCATCTAACCAAGTGTTGTATACATGTTTATGTATTTGGTGCTGCTGACTTTGCTGCTGCGTTTAAGTATGGCGATACTCCTCTGGGGATCCAGCATGACAGAAAGATAGCCGAACAACTTCGGATTCTGTGCCTCTAACTCGTCCCAAACTTCATTGATCTCCTCCTCACGGCCCGATTCTCTGCTCTTCTCAAGTGCCGGTGCTATGGTGCACGTGAGCTTAACACTGCTAATTTTGAACAGCCATTTGGGGTGACCTTATATGAATACATATTGCTTATCTATCTGACAAAAACATTGCTTTTCATGAATAGAATGAAACTGTCAGACGGATTGTCACTACTCTCAAAATTGACCAAGTTGAAAATTCGATCTCAACCCATTTTTGCCACCTTCCTTTTTTGGAAATACCATATATGGAAATTGTGCCTGCTACCTACATTTACGCATCAAACTGGTGAGCAAGAGTCTCAGGAATACGTCGGTGAGACTTGTAGCGCTTTGAGCTGAAGTCTCGGACCTCCTTCTGTGCATCTTTCGCGTCCAAGCCCTCCCGATAAGCGTCACACCAGCGCACCATGCGGTGCTCCCATTTGCAAATTGTTGACAGCTTTACGTTTGCCATTGCCAACGGAAGATTCCGTTTCAATGCAGTAAAAGTGTAATCAGTGTGATCTCGAAGGTATTTCTTCACTGCGCCCCAGAAGAACTCAATAAAGTTCAACTCACAGTGATACTTGGGAAGGAAAATACAGAGGTGACCTGCATTTTCAATAGTCTCTTGGACAAGAGACTTCTGCTCCTTGAAATCAGGCTGCCGTTCGATAATTTGGTGAGCACAGCAGTCATCGCCATGGCAAGAATCATCAGCCGGACCTTTACATTTCCTTATGAGCCCTTTTTTCCAAAGTCCACGCTCTTCCAAAACTGCTTTCATCCCTTTTGGCTGACCAGGATGTTCAGGGTGATTCTGGGGAAACACCATGGGTTGTTTAACTCGTACACCTTCCTTCATATACCAGCCATCTCGCATATGTGCCTGCTTTCCTCCTGGATTAAGATTCATCCGGGTTGCCATGAGAGCATCTTCGCCATATGCTGAGTGTCCCTGTGAGTTATCGATAAGGAACAGGGCTTGATGACCAGCACCATGAACTCATTCAAAGGTTGGTATAATCTTCTCCTTGATCTGAAAGTAAAATCAGGAAACAGAGAATCATGTTTTGGAGAACGAACTCATACCTGTTTGATAAAAAGCTCCCCATTCCAAAAGCCCTCATAATTCTTTCCATACTTGAGAGATTGTCCGGCTTCGGTCAGATGGCCAACTGTCAAGCAGATAACTTCACTTTGATGCATTCCCCGACCGACTCCCTTCTTTCGCAAGGGTTGCTCACCATCCATCACCCAACTCTTCGCATGGTGATCGTGAGCTTGTGCTGTCATCTCGTCATGGGCGCATAATATGAGACGTGGCTGGACAAAGAAACCATTTGGATACTGAAGGAAATCACCCCCATGTCCAACTTTGTTGTCAACATTGCCAACTTGATAGTGAATCAGTCGTGGCTGGAACCCAGCCATCGCCGGCAGAAACTGGTCCTGTCGATATTTGACATTGTCAGCACGATTGTGACCATCAAAAAAGACTGTTTTCTTGTGCTCTGTATATTTGAATCCCTCCTCAAGCATTATCCCCCGTGCAGTACTGAGACTGAGCGATTTTTTGACCTTGAAGTGAATGCGAGGAAACACTTCAACCTCGATGTATTTTTTCAGACCCTCTGGCATCTCTGTGTCGATGATTGTGTGAGCATATTCCTTCGCTTGGTCGGGGAGAAGCTGATTGTTCAGGAATTGATGGAGTTTGGATGGATTCATCGCCCATTTGTTCGAACGAAGGTACATGCGAATGTTTTCACGAATGATGGGATCTGACAGAAAAGACCAGGTTTTCGCGTGATGGCCTCGGTGTGATGATGGCAGCTCTCTTTTCTCCACCCATTCTCTCACCCATTTCCTGAGCAGTCGTCCACCCTAATTCTTTGCCCAACCATTTGTCTCTGCAACCGTCTCTGAAGCAGGAATATGCTTTCGGTGTTGATTGATGACAAGCTGGAGATGACTCTTGATAGTGCGCGAGCGCTTCGCCTGAAGTGAGTTCAGACCGCCACCGGATTCCCATTCCTGCTTCTTGGAACTAATGACCTTCCACATTGCAGTCAGAGCTGTGATGAGCTCATCTCGTCGCTTTTCTTTCTTCTTCTCTTGAGTCTGACGTGCTGGAATATCAAGCTTATGACACTTGGGCGGTAGAGGCGGCGGATTCACATGGAAACAGGGGATTGGGATATCTGATGAGCTGCTTGCAGGAACCTTGCGAGGAAGAGTGTTCCCTGGAGTTTCATTCTGATCCCCAGAGTCAGACTCGGAATCAATAGCAAGGTCCCATAATCCATCTATCGGTTCATCTTGAATGTCAGAGTCATATGGTGCAAATGCATCGACTGGTGCTGGGACATGGACCGGCTGGATGGGCTCTGGGCAGGGGGATCGAGATTCATTGGATTTCAGAGTCAGGAATCCACGTAACATTCCAGCCGAAGCTCTGGAAAGAAGAAATTATGGGTAAATGAGTGGAAAAGCGAGCATGATGACTGACAATTTTCTCAGAACAGCATCACCTTTTTCTTTGGCTCGAGCCTGCTGCCTGTGGAGCCGTCCAGTACGATCTGATCGTCCTGAATATGAAGGGCCACGCATGCTGGCACCGGCCTTGGCCCAATCCTTTGCCTTCATCCCCTTGGATTTATCCTGAATCTGTTCCATTGGAGACAGGGCTGAAAGACCTTGAATCTCATCCTGAACTTGCTGCTGCACGACCTCAAATACTTCACCAGGAAGCATTTCCGCAAATTCCTCGGCATCAGAATCCAAATCCGTCTCATTGCTCAAATCATCGGTATCGGAGTCGTATTCACTGTCCTCGGAATCAATGTCTGAGGCACAATGATTCACTGTCCCATCCCAATGACAGAATCCTTGTTCAGCGAGATCATCGCGCTGTTGGCGAAGTGCCGCTTTTTGTTCTCATGCTGCAGCTGCCTCTGAAGCTCAACGTTGAGCTTTAGCAGCTCTGGCCTTCTCTAGATTAATTTTCTGGACTTTGGACAGCCGTGGTGCCATGACTGAGGTGAGCAAAGCTAGAGCAGAAGAAGTAATTACATAATTATACAATTATATAATATGCTAACATGGCATTCCTCGAGCCATTTTGCCGCTGTTTAAAGTTAGCGGTGTTAAGCTCACGTGCACCATAGGCTGTGCAGTGTGATCACCAGGTGATGTAAAATATTTTGATCCCGGACCTGACCATACAATTGCCGGAATATCTTGGCTGCTTCCTGTAGAGTCTGGGTCGCATTGCAGATGGCATCTTTTGGGTCCGGATCCAAGTGCACAGTTTGCAATTGGATCTGTCCTAGAAACATGAGGTTCACCACATAGTGTTTTATTTTGAATGCAAAATGTCTCGCTCGAATTTTGCGATAAATGCTATGAGCAGCCTCCAGGTACAACCGCGCCCGATTGTTTGATCCCCCTTCCAGACACAATGTCCAAATGCAAAGAGAACTATGGCGCAATCTGGGCCAAATCTTTCATGATATCCCTGGAAAATCCTGTGAAGATTCTCAAGGATGATCCCGTGGATGCGGCGGCATGGTCTAGGTGGCGTTGGAGATTTTGCTTGAGTTTATCAAGTTCCTGATCCAGAATCGGGAGCAACTCTGGGTGCGTCTCAAGTTTCTTCTTCAGGCTGATGGTAGCTTCTTGAGCATCTTTGAATACCTCCGGATCGATTTGTTTCCCCTGAAGCGTACTATCGAACCTTTTGATCAGGAAAATAACTTGCAAAGAAAGGAAAGGCCTACACGTTTGGGATCATAGGCTGGACCATGGAATCTGATGATGATGATGAGTCTGTAGTCGCATTAGCATATGATATAGTGAATCAGACAGAAGACTCGCCTGTGAGGTAGCAGGTTTGATTCAGTAGTCAATGGGGTCATAATTTTCACTAGCAGTGGTAGCAGCAATACAATATAACCAGCTGACATGCAAAATGTAGCCAAAGAATGCGAGTGGCAAGCAAAAGCGAGACAAGCATCAAAATGTGGCGCAAAGTAAATAATACCAAATACCATCAAATCTTCCCCGGAAGCTCGACAGAACTCGATTGAACCGCCAAACATTCATTATTGTTTTGGTAATATGTTCATTAATGATGCCTTTACTTGAATATCAAGTTTTACTGGTACTTAATGGCAATGGCCACGGCAGACATTGATTTCTTGTGGAAAAATACCCTTGGAACATGAACAGCGGGTGATGATATGGCCCAAACCACTTGAAACCAAGGTCAATAATTTTCAAGTGTCCTTCTTGATTGTATGTACCACTCTCAACCAAGTAGCACCTTTTTACATCTTCTAGTTTTTGTCTAATTTGAGCCAACAGTCAGAAGACAATCCAGCGGTTTACTATGAGCATCTGCCTTGGAGACAATGAAACAACATATCCATACAAGTCTCCAACTACATATATGCAATATCCGATGGTTTATAGCCCTCTATGAGGTACCTATCAGAGTACAATGAGACATGGACAAATCCACACTGGAGCCTTTCATGCCATTCACAGCTCAAATAGTGATCCGTTGCAGAGTTGTCATCATATTATATTGGTTATGAGTATAAGAATCATATCCGATAAAAATACCTGAAGTCCGGCGCGCAAACCTGGAGCTATAAGCATCCCGGTCCCCAATTTGTTCTTCTTTGTCCTTATTTGTTCTGCGCTACATTTTATCGCAACCTCGCCATAAGTTGGAGGCGGCGCTCCATCACCGAGATTTTACCATCAGAGTACCAGGCTAGGTTATATTCATTGGCTGTATCCGAATTTCGGTCTCATTGAGTACGGGTGAACAGCTACCACAGAAATCAAGGAATCACTACATATCGGGCCAATATATGGAAGGGTGCGAATACCTCGGAATAGATCCGAGTATGTCCGGGTAGAGACCTATTCGAGGTTCTAACGGCCCGGCCCATTCGAGGTCCGAATGCCTTGGAATAGATTCCGTCTAGGTCCCGAATATGCCGTCGCTTAGGTCTCGAATAGGTCGCGTGACCTATGTTGATGTTCGAATATGGGTCTGTTCGGCGTCTATTCGGCGTCTATTCGAGTCTATTCGACGGTGATCTATTCTCACCATTTATATATCAGCCTGATACGTAGTGAATCATGTCCTTTCATGCAGGGCGGGCAGGGCCAGTCTGATATTGACAGTACATTTCACAAAACGTTATTGACCCAGCAGGTTCACTGCACGTGACCGGCTCGGCAGGTCATGCCGGGTAACCGGTCGTCACTTCTTTACGTCGAAGTCCGATTTTTGACAGTGAGAATGTGTTAGTCACAAAGTCAGCGTGCAACACTGTAGCAAAGCTAAAGTGCTATGGAGTCTGTAATTTCATGGTATTTCAGTGATAAGAAAATATTGAAAAGTGCAGACTAGCCCAGAGTTCTTGACCGCGTCCAAGACTCAGAAGCCTTTGGTCAATACAGCCAAACAAATCACTGAACATTTCTTCTGATCACCATGGACGCGACGAACGCGATGAACACGCTCTCGCTATGCGTGAATGCAGCAGCTGCAACCAGCCGAAATATCTCAATGCTAATAATTTCAAATCCTCCGGTCCCGGTCTTTTCCAAAAAACCTGCATTACCTGCGGATTGAAAAGCAAAGAGGGGAGACTTCGCAGGAAGGCCGCAAAAAATGTGGAGAATCAGAATCCTAATGTCCCCAGTGGTACACAGCCAGCCCAAGCCGAGGGAGAACAGCCTGCAGGAGATACACCCGAGCACAATACTGCCGATTTTGTAAATCTGACGGACCTCTCTCTGCATGATTTTCTGCGCGTTTTGGGGGATGCAAACAAGATAGTCGCTCTGACTGTACGTGTAGACTTGCTATGGAAACTGTGGCGCAAGAGCTCGGGGAAGTCGAAGACGGGTCAATAACTGATGGGGACGATCCAGGATGGATTGTGGGAAATGAATCATTGACAGGAGGAGCATGGAGACATATCGGGATCCAGAAAGTGCTTGGGAAACAAAGAGCTGACAATGAGACTGAACCTGAGGTCTCATTAGTTGAGCCGCAACAGAGCTCTTCACCTATCGAGTACGGAACAGCTGACGAACACCAGGTGAGTATTTTATATTATATTTCATCTAATTGAATCTAATTCTATCCCCAGATGGACCAATGGTGCGAGAATCTATTAACTCGGGCTGATGAACTGGAAGCTGCAGCCAAAATTATGCGCGCGCAGACGGTACCCCCGCAATCCTATCTGGATAAAAAGTGTTGCCGAACGTGATGTGGGTCGGGATGCTGCTGATTTAGTCGCCGATATTAGGAGACACGAGACAACCGGGAGGACACGAGATAACACATGGGCGAGGCCCAAGAATGGCCTGGAACGTTGCCGTGTTGATAATGTCATGGGATACATGGCAAATATCCCTGAAAATCGTGTACCTGGACTCAGTAGCAGTGGTCAAGAATAATATATTGAGGCTAAAATAATTCTATCTTATTCCTGTACTCAACCTGGAACAGTTATTTGATCGTAGTCGGACTTCGACGTAAAAAAAGTGACGACCGGTTACCCGGCATGACCTGCCGAGCCGGTCACGTGCAGTGAACCTGCTGGGTCAATAACGTTTTGTGTACATTTCAACATGATAGGCCACATAACAAAGCCACCCGGCACTACTACTGCCAGAAAAATGAGCAAACACTCCCGCCTCCCATAACCGGATTTTGACTCTATATAGGGCAATATTATACCCCTCTTCAGTATACTAGACACATTTTACTACTATTTCATGATCCCCCCAGTCCATAATGCCATTATTATGCACGTCTCTCAAAGTCACTACCCTTTTGGGACAGAGGGCGGGAGGCGGACAGCGAGCGCGCAAAATACGTGTATATTTATAATGTCAACTGATCCGCTGTCTCAAAACAGCCAGCGGACATGAGCGCCCACTCGGCATGATGACAGTAACTCTTGGTAACTAGGTACCAGATAGCTGACCAATCGAGTCCTTGAGAGTGTGTCATCACAAGCAAGTCCGTGAAATTGCCATTCTGGGGGTACTACGGCAATACTGTTATCTACGGATCAAGTGATGGTCAGGTAGTAATTTTATGAATATTTGACAAAATGACCCTTTTGGGAATTTTTAATTCGGCGGCGGGACAGTGAGCGGGAGGGCGGGAGAGGAGGAGCGGGAGGGTGGCGGCAATCAACCGCCATCAATCATCGGGAGACGATGGGCGGCTGCGCTGACCCATCCCCGAGACATCAATCACGCATTGGAGTTATCTGAACAACGACAAGCTAGGATTTCAAGTCTTGTATTTAACGGTATTTAGACATAAGTGGGGAATGTGCACGAAGCCCGTCGAATTAGACCCTGCATAGGGGTGCCATCACATGTCTAACATTACCTTATAACTGGGTCAATTAGGTACGAATCAGAGCACAGTCTTCTGTAGCTATGCCACATGAAATGAGACTGCGCGATGTGGAATGAAGAGCATGCAATTTGAGCGGAAGTGGCTTTGAAAACCAGCACCAGATCGAGCTGGGAAGGGTACTGATATATCAGTGTGCTGAAAGACAGCGGGCTGGTCACCGCTGCAGGTGCCTCAATACAACGTAGCGGCTGGCTGAGCTATATTCTGGGCTGTATGGGCGCATTTGGAGCAAACCTGCTTTTCATTTTGCAAAAATCCCATTAGCGAGGATCATCACATTCAAGAGTCTGTGAGACAATAGAGCTTGTGAAGTGGACATAGTAGAGTTTCATGGGACGAGACAACAGGATGAACATGTAACTATTGCCTATACCTACAGTCGCAATCACACTAGACCCTGCAACTCCCATTCCCTAGTTTCCGGGCTCCTTGTACTGAAGTACGACAAAGGTACAATCATCATGGGACTGGTCAGCAGAATCCTCAGAGACAACCTGAAGATAATGTCAGTGTGATCTCCTTCATTGTTTCAACTTTTCTATTCCTCACCGTCGATTGATAGAATTGGATGGGATAATCTGGTTCAGGAGCCTTGCGGATCTAGAAGGAAATGTGAGAAGAGAGAGAGAGAGAGTAAATAAACATCAACTCACACTAAGGGGACCAACCATCTTGGAAGGAACATACTGACCACCTCTGTGGTGACTGATGGTGACCTGGAGAGTGGCCTGGAAGTCAAAGGGACCGAAAGACCAGTATTCCCTGTTGTTGAAGACGTCCTTCAAATGTACTCGGACACCTTGCCCCTCAAATGTAGCAGAGGCTCCAACGGCACCTGCACGGTAAACTTTGAATTCCGCGCGCTGAGCATACTGGGCATTAACAACCTTGAAGCATTATCAGTCAACTGTAGTTGAGAGAGAATCAGCATACGTACGCCAGTGACAAAACCCCGATAGCCAGGATGAAGGTCAATGCTTATGACTGAAGACATATTGTGAGATAAAAGACTGGGATTCGGATAATTGAAGATTTGGAACTTGAAGAACTGAATCCCGGTTGTACATCGCTTTATAGCACTTTCCAGTGGCATGGTACCACAACCTTAGCTCATCCCCTGCTCCCATGGAGTTCTGATGTTTGAAGGGAGGAATGTACCTAGTAACGCCGGCCTGTTTGATTAGGGAAAAGAACAATCCCGGAAAATCATGATGTTTTGATACAAAGAGAGAATATGTACTCAGTAACGCCGCACTGTTACGCCGCTGTCCGGAAGTTTGATCTATGATTAGGGACAAAGACAATCCCGGGGAATCCTGATGTTTTGATTTGTTGACATAAAACCGTACTAAGACCCAAGTCTCATTCAATTTGGTATCATGAGATAGGATTAGGAGGTCACCACATCCTAGAAGCATAAAATTCTTGTCAGTCAGAGCTATGAATATGGCAAGAGCACGTGCCACTGGGGATTCTTGACAGTTGGAACAGAAGAGAACAGAATTTCGGACTTTTCCTTTGAGGAGATTCGTGTATGACATCCGGTAGTAACTTCATCCCTATATGCCAACATGAAGAAAGTCGGAAGTTCGAGCAATACTGGCACTATGAAGGCTCTGAGCTTTTACTCTCAAGGTGTATTAAAATTGAAAATCCCAACTTGATGTTCTGGTACCATTTCTGGGACAAAAACAATCCTAGGGAATCCTGATTTTTTGATTTGTTGTAAAACCGTACCAAGACCCATGTTTCATTTAACAGGTACCATGAGATAGGACTAAGGAATCCCACCATGGTAAACATCCTAGAAGCACGACATTGTTGTCAGTCAGAGCTATAGATATGACATATGATGAGAGCATGTACGACTAGGAGTTTTGTGCCACCCGACACCTGGAACAGAAAGAGGACAGAGTTTCCGACTTTCTTTATGTTGGCATATAGGAACCAGTGGGATATAGACCGTCCTTCAGCTCGGAGAGTCCTCATGTTGTTGGGGTTTGTTTGGCTCTTTATATCAAGGACAGACTCAAACATCAATGGTATGGAGTATGCAGCCAGATGGTACCGGAGCATCACGTTGGGATTTTCAATTTTAGTACACCTTGAGAGTGAAAGTTCAGAGCATTCACAGTGCCGGTATTACTCAAATTTCCGACTTTCTTCAGGTTAGCATATAACAATGAAGCTACTACCAGATGTCATACATAAATATCTTGAAAGAAAAAATTGAAAATTCTGTCTTCTTCTGTTCCAGCTGTCAGCTGGCACAGAACCCCCAGTCGTATGTGCTCTTGTCATATTCATAGTTCTGACTGACAAGAATGTCAGTACGGTCTTATGTCAACAAATCAAAACATGATCAGAATTCTGGACAGCGGCGTAACAGTGCGGCGTTACTGGGTACATATCCTCTCTTTGTATTAAAATGTCATGATTTCTCGGGATTGTTCTTTTCCCTAGTCAAACGGGGTGGTGTATCCGCGGGCATCTGTCAAAACCTAGATACTGATCTTGGAAAGATGCCTGGACATCTTCCATAGATGACCTTGAAAGAGTTCAAAAAGCACATCGCTCGCTGCTTGGGTGCAACCCACACATCTCTAGATAATCAACTCACAAGATGACTCCAGATGAAGTGGCATTGCTCAAGAAAGCAGGCCAGGCCTTCGTGGTAAATTTCGCTACAATGGTTGGTACCTGTTGCGAAACAGCCCTCAAACCAATTGCATACTTACTGATTGATTAGATTTCTCTCACTTTTTGCTATGGCACTGAACTTCTTTTAGCACAAGTTTCCTTGCTAAATAGTATACAACAGGCTTCTATTTCTTGCTTGCATCCTTGACATTGCATACACTTCTTGCGTGGGCATTTTCCTTTTCATAAGCATGGAGTTTGATACTGAAGTTATGACTGACAGAAAACATAGCAAAACTACAGCTACTTGGATCCTCTGCACCATGTTGGCTATCCTGTTCAGTATCACCACCACCATGTTCTGCCTATATGTTGCAGGCGGCTTCAAACTGATGATTGGGGCTCTCATCAATAACACAGACCTGGAGCTGTCAGAGAGATTTGAAGTTGCAGATAGCAGCATTCTCCGACTCAACCTGGCTCAGACGTGGATCGGCGGAAATGGCATTGGACTCATAGTGAGTCCCGAGTCAAATTTACTCCAATCTATGCTGATGAATGATACCAACCGTTGCAGTTTATTTTTGGTGATGGCATTGTGGTTTGGCGAGCATGGGCTGTGTGGTCTGATCAGCAGAGTGTGATAATTTTGCCAGCATTGACTTTACTGGCAACATTTGGTATGGGGCTTTGTTTTTGAATATTCTGCTAATTTACTTCAACTGTCGAGCCACTTTCCTCGCACAGTGTGCGATACAGACTATAGAATCCATTGACACCGTCTTTGTCTTTGGAAATATTGCAGCTCTACTCACTGCTGCTTCTGCCCTGAGCATTGCAACAAATGGCATAGCTGTCCTTCTCATTGGGTTCAAAGCATAGTATGATTTCTCTGGATTATCTCTCTTCTGTACTCTAATCTGGTTCAGCCAGCACCGGAAATTTATGAAAGATACACTTGGAGTGGGAACTTCTGCAACTGGAAAGGTCTTGATGTTCTTGACAGAATCTGGCATAGTATATGTTATATTTCAGGTGTGTTCTCTCACTGCCTATCTCCTAATTTCAGTTGCTATATTCATAATTCCAGATTATCAATGTGTGCCTGTCTGCTGCGGATGACACAACTGGCACACCACTACATGAGGCCACAGATATTTGGGGTATGATAATGACCATGTTTTCAGTGAGTTTCAGTTCCTATAATCCTTATCGTGTTTCCAATGAGCTCTTCTAGGCTGCTTACCCAAATCTTATTATTCTGATTGTGTACAAGCAATATTCCATTGCTCGGCTCACAGAGATCTCTACCACTGGGAGAAAAAATCTGGGAACACACATCTCATTTGCTCGGTCACCTCCTCAGCAGGGAGCAACAGACTCCACCATGAGTCAGGCAGATAATGGATTCCAAGCAAGTGTAGCAAGGCCTACAAAAGACATCCCGGAGGTTTAGGAGACAAAATTTTGTTTTGAGACTTGTCTTGAGTTATGTCTTTATTTAATAAAAATCTGTGATGTCCAACATGGATATGCAATGATTACTCAAGACCTCTGCATGCTTTTTATTTATTTAGCTTGACATAATGATATTAGAGAGATTATGACTGTTCTGATTAGCAGATCCCTGAGCTTGGCATTATTTTGCTTGAGTCGGTCCTTTTTCCATAGAGAAGCAACAGAAATGTGTAATGTGACAAGTTGAAAAGTAACGACCTCAATATCATATTCATCTGCCATATTTTGCCATGTCCTCTCCCAAATTGCTGTTCTGGTTTGAGCAAGTTACAAGACAACCTAGTGCTTATTTTTTGGATGCTTTGAATATTTGGATTGCATCTTGTGATAAGCTGATGCATGCTCTGCCAACCTAATGCTTGTAAGATACATATATATCTTCTAGGCATGCACACTGTCCCTGTCGCCGACAGTTGACGGATCCGTCTGACAGGTCCCGTACCCATTCTGCTTGAGGTTGGAGACTCAAGGTCAACGGACGGATGACGGGACGGTTTAACCCCGTTGAAGCCCATTTTGATGGCTGTCGACAGGTGAGTTTGGAAAAGCAGGTCTTACTCCATTTATATTGCCCTGGAGAGCTGGGAAAAAACCTTCTGTGAGTATTCACTATCTCTTAAAATTTTTCTTGATTTTCTGGAGTATCCCGTTCGACGCACCGTAGTGACCGCCCCACCCTATTTCCCGATTTGATCAGGAGTCGGGTATTCTTACATCTCCCGCCCTCGTCCTGCTCTTCCCAGTTTCTGTTGTTTCTTGTGCTTTTTAATACTGAAAGAGCTCAAGGTCAGTACCTTTCTAAACGATAAAGTCATTTAGCGAGTTCAATTCATCATGCTTAACCAGAGAACAGCCATTTGGTCAGCCAGTAGGCTCGTAACCAGCCTCTCTACGGGGCAAGAGGCAAACCTCTCGTAGAGAGGCTGGGATCACGGCAACTGCCGGTGGTGATGGAGCTTAGCGTGATGTCAATGAGTCATCGCTAGGGGATGGGAAAACGCAATGACATGATTTGTATTATACCGTATGACATACACCACCCACGTCATTGCTTCGATTTGTTCCCAGCCAACATGGCAGCTATCAGCACCCCGAGCACGATGCAAGTCGGTCTGGAATCCATCAACGACAGCTTCTAGGCATTATCATGATATACTGACGGACGTGTTTGCATGAATATGGATTGGGACCGATTTTGAGGCGGTCGGTAATCTGTAAAAGGAATATGGGAAAGAAAATTGAAGAGAATTGAAGGCTCGAGACCGCCAGCAATACTCGTGGCTTTGAAACGGCTCTGGGGTACTTTATCGTGAGGTAATGGAGTAAAAATGGATTTATTGACATTATTCTGAGGAAATGCCATGGCAGTTGCATCTCTGGGTGCTGCAAATCGACAACGAAACGAGAGCAAGAGCCAGAGGGCTATGACGTGGCCGATCCCTGTCATATGATATAATACAAATCATGTCATTGCGTTTTCCCATCCCCTAGCGATGACTCATTGTCATCACGCCAAGCTCCATCACCGGCAGTTGCCGTGACACCGGACCCTCTATCGAGGCTCCCTCATAGAGGGTCGGTCACCGGACTAGTCAGCCAGCTCATCTCTATGTTTCCGTGGCTGAATATTTGGCTTTTACAGTACCTGAAGGCTTGATAAAGAATATGAAATGAGTTTTAGAAGCTCAAGACATAGAAGTGAGTGTCTGTCCCCTGTCGACGGCCATACCGTCTTCGTCTGCACATCAGAGCTACCTGTTGACGGACAGGTCAGATTCCGTACCCGTTTTTACCCGTCGATGTGACGGCCGGCCCTGTCGACGGACAGTGTGTATCCCTAATATCCTCACAGTCTGATTTTTCTCCAATACCAGTGAACTTGAAAGGACATCAAGACCTGGGAAGTTGTGTCATGGGTTCCTAACTGCCAATGTCATTCTTAGTACCATCCAAATACCTCCAAGGCTTGAGTCTCTTTCCATGTAATTGTGTTTAATCATCATTTCAATTTTGAACTGCAGGGTCCAATGACACTCTGCAGCTAACCCCATAAGAACCACATGTAAGTAGATGCAGTATACTTAGGTGACACTAACCCATTACTTGAAATGGTATTGTATTGTAGCCTCTGAAATAGTTTGAGTAATACCTCTTGAGGACTTGTACCTGCCATCAGCGATTGGCTATCCATTCAACCTGTCACTTTTTTTGGCCTTGACCAAGAAATTTGGGTTTCGATGGGATAGTTTCTATATCAGTGAGCGCTTTGTTTCCTTTGGGGATCTATTACTGACCTCGCATGCTCCCAAAGCTTTGATGACGCGCTTCCCTGAGTCTGCTTCGTTGACCGCAGGCAAGTCTTCTTCTTTGGTCTCTTTCCTTCTTCCAGCCACGGGGCGATACGTGGATTCCTTCGGCGAGTTCTTCATTCAGAGCTGAATATGACACTGATTTCATTTCTTCGCAGAATACTAGCTGATCGACATGACAAGCCTTGCCAATCAAGATTTTCTGAGATGGGACTTGGACAGAGGATTTCTTCATCGGTAAGACCTTTATCTGTGCTGCTCAAGCCTCTCTTGCTGATTTACCTTGCTCCAGGATCCCTTAACAACGTTGTGCACCTCATGCGACATATCTTTGGTCGAGACAGGACTTTCGTAAGATTTTGGAAAGCGGTGAGGGACTTGGTCGCAATTACTAGAGTACACGCTTGTCCTCGTTGGATAATACATGATTTTGGTCATTTATTATTGCATTTATAGAAAAAAAGCCGCCGCTGCCCAAGAAATCTGCTTCAAACCCTCACAGGTCTCACAGTTGGCCAAAATCCGTCACAGTCGGAAAAAAGCGCAGATTTCGCTCTGTAACTGTCCTGATTCAGGAGTGTTGATCCTCGGTCTGCGACTTTGAACATGAGGTTCTTGCTTGCGTCGTCGTGTCTCCTGCGCTGGAGAAGCGGATGTATCTATCTGAATGCGGAGTCATTTTGGGGGATTTTTGCCACAGGTTGGTGTTGTATTTCGGCGCCCAGAGACGCTTCTCTGAGTCAGTTCGGCCGAATTACATGACTCGAACCCACCTGTATGGTAGCATCTTCACTGGTATGTCTCACGATCCGCATCTCGACTAAATCGACAGCCCCTTCATCTTGTTGGTTCAATCAATTGCGGGGGCTCCCAAAGGATGGTTCAATCCATTCATTAATCAGTACTACATACCTACAGTGGTATCTAATCTACTACGATGATTGTACCGGATTAGTCACCTTGGATCACCTGCCTGTTCAATCCTTTTACGGATTGAACAGCCCTGTTCACGTACCAGTTCAATCGCTGTTCAATATTCTGCTCAAAGGGTCATCAGCAAATACACAGATAATCAATCAAATTCACACACCTCAAATGTGTCAGCCCATCGAACCTTGGAACCGGGTCAGGGGAGGGGCGGCTGTGATGAATCTCCTGGTTTGCTGGAAGGAAATGAATCGGGGCGGCACAAGGATCGGCGAGCTGAAAGAAATAAGAAGGCTGGACTTGTGATGAGAATGACAATGGAAGAAGGAGCGAACAAAGACTCACCAGAAAGGACAACAAGAACTAGGTGAGCTTGTCACAGGCAAGAAGGAATTCGAGCTGATAGTGGTTCAGTATACGCAGAGACATGAGGATTTAACAAACATACAACGAAAGAGAAAAACATGTCGAATAGGCGAGGTAGAATATGAGCAGGGAATGGGTGATGGTGGTCAACCAGACTCCTTCCCCGCCGCTCCGCAGTGTTGTTGTGGTTTGTTTGCGTAATGAGAAATGAACACTGCGGAGCGACTGGCATAAATTCCGTGGGAACGTTGTACATGTTTGTCCAACGTGGCCCGACTACTGGTGAAATGAAACACTGACTGCAGCTGGGTCATTATGACAATCTCTCTCCGGTAGATCTCAACTGCGAGAGTAGTAGCCCAGCTCTCTGTATCAGTGGGCTTCTGCTCAAGGAATAGATCAAGAATATTGACTGCTCTCTGATGTCGCGCCGCCCGATGGCTTTGGGCTGCAGTGCCAAGCCCTGTATTTCCTCGCAATGTAGATACCAAAAGGTCAAATATGGTGAGGTTATGTCGGTCAAGCCATTGATAGACACTGTTGAAATGGCTCATGGCGGGATACAAGAGCAGATACTGATCAAAACAAGGCACGAAAGCTGTTCAAAAACTCAAAAATCTATTTGGTGACCGAGGCCCGTGGACCAAACATGTACAATGTTACCACGGAATTTATGCCAGTCGCTCCGCAGTGTTCATTTCTCATTACGCAAACAAACCACAACAACACTGCGGAGCGGCGGGGAAGGAGTCTGGTGGTCAACGAACAAGAGCGCTGGTGACTGTCACAGTCACTTATTCCGGGTTTGTTAAGGCATGCCGCGGATGGACCGCCAGGTCATCCGCCATCCGCATCACAGGTATCCATCATTTTTGATCCAAGAACGCGGACCGCGGGAAACCTGCCAGCAGGTACCTGTCCCGCGGCGGATATTATGTAATTTAATTGAATGATATATTTTTATTTTATTTTGATGCTTGAGGGATCCAATATCCAATATTTTTACATATATTTGAGGTTCCAAACCCATCTGGACCTGTGAGAGTCATTAATATAGTGATATTTGACCATTTATGGCACCAAATACCTTCATCCATTATGTGTTTGGCTCTCCAAGGCCGGACGCCATCCGCGGTATCCGCTTCCCACGGTCTGCGGGTCACCCGCCATCCGCACCCGCCAGGTATTCCCATGGATGAACCTGTCGGTACCCGTGATTTCCCCGCCCCCGCGGCATGCCTTAGGGTTTGTAGACATCAACACGTGACTGCGCTCCTGTGAATGCCTGCTACCTAATTTGTTAGGTACGGGTCTTATAGAGCCCACCCTCAAAACCCGTGTGAATCGCGGCGTGACCGCAATGTGGCTGTGAAATCTCGCTTGTCCTTGTTTGACCGACGCATGACTCGTCAGTCACCTGCCTTAAAAAAATATAACAAACCGGAGGCCCTCGTCTAATGCCCAACGTTTTCAAGCTCAACGGTAGCGTTGTGTAAAAAACTCAGGGGGGTGTAATTTACATGGTAAATTACATGTCACAGGCATGTCACACGTAAAAAAGGGTCCAAAAGCGTGACTTAAATATCACCTGACGTCCCCGGATCACGCCGAATCGGGACACAAATCCGGCTCAAATTTTGCGAACTATTCACAGCCAGTAAACCTTGAGATACAGCAGTGAGAATTTCACAGCTGGAATCAAACAACATTGAGTCTTACCTTCTGCCTCTTCCTACTGGATACATTGAGCTTTTGACTCAGGTGATGTGACTGAAACGTGATCGCATGACATGTAATTTACATGTAAATAAATTTCGGTAAAATACATGGGGATACTTTGAGGAAGAATAGCTAATTAATGTTGAACCATGCAGAGAGGCGCGGGCCAGCGAATGGGCTGAATTTTGAAGCCATCACGATTCACTGAACTCTTATAGTGTCCCCTCACTGCAGGGCTGCTAATGTCTTATTATAATCAAGAGCCAGTTCAACTACTATTCAACAATGTGTACTGATTGAAGCTGCTGCAATTCAGGCTGAGACGCTGGAAATCATTCCGCTGCCACATGATTGATTGTGACTGTAACAGAGCAAAAAACGACCATCGCGATTACTGGAGCAGAATCACAGGTTCCGATACAGAATAATATGAGGCTTTCTACCCAGGTTTATAATGTTTTGTCACAAAATTAATGAAGGGTTTCAGGCTTGAGGCTTTGTGCACTTAGCCGACATATAATGCTGATGCACTGTTCAAATAGTGACAGAAGATTTCAATCAGGAGAGGAACTACCATACAGTATAGGATAACGCCCCGATTGAACAACCCTGAAATGGGTAAGTAGCTCGATTGAACCACTTGGAACCTTGAAGAAGAACTGTAGTCAAATTGAACAGACACCTCTCTGTACCGTAGAATATGGTACCGTATAATGTGTCATAATGCATAATATCATAACAAGGTGTGCCATTGCTGCGCTCCGGCTTAGCTCTGATTTCAATTCTTATTTAAGACCTTAATTATATCCATTGTCCAGTACCGATCCAAGAAACCTGTGAAATAGAATTCCAGCTAGTCTCTCAGGGACAGGACTCGTTGTGATCAATCAACACGCCGCATGCTGTCGCTTCACCCAAAGTGACCAACATGAGCGAGAGAGTCGATATAGTGGCTGGACTTGTGCCCAATTGAAGAAGCCGAAGTGTTCGCTTTTTCCACCGTAAGCTAAGATTTTAGTGAGCATCCACAACAAAGGGAACCGGACAGAGCATAACTCACAGAAGCAATGTCAAGGAAGCCAACACTGGGGCAACTTGATTTGGGCCTGTAACTATCTGATCAGCGGAAGGGTCAGGTCACAGAATAGTTAATCTTACAGACTCGGAAGCTTGAGTAAAATGGCAAAGGGAGGCTAGAATGAGGTCACGGAAAGGAATTTTGAAGTTGCACCTTAAGGAAATATCCGGTAACGGGGCACAATGTTGAGGCAGTACCGAAGGTGGCAGGAATTCAAGGAAAGAGAGTACCGAGATGGGCAGAAAAACACTGATCGAGGACTGACTGATTCTGAAAAGGCACAGGAAAGCAGAGTCAGAGTGATCCGATTCTGTCATGGCAATGGGGAGCCTGACAAAGTTGAACAATCGATGAATGCATGCCTCTTACCAGGCACTATCAAAGATCCCAAACCGCTTTTACCTTTGCACTGCTGAAGCAGTATCATCTGCAGCATCTAGAAACCAAATCTTCAGCCTATGACTTCTTTGATGCTTTGGTTCCTTCGGTGCATTGACAGTTTCAACATGATGAGCAGGAATTGGAATTTGATTGCGGAACGTAGCGAGCACGGTGCTCGTGCATATACCTGTCAGAAGTCGACCATGTATTCCCGGATGGAGCGACAATGTCGTGACCAGTTTGGGGCTGCAGGATACAGAGTCTTACTGGAAGATGATGCACCTGGAATTCTGGGATATATCAATCAGCAGCTGGCCGCAGAGCGAGAATTACTGTCCAGAGAATTGCTTCTATGATGTACACAGTTCTAATATAATTTCTACTCCCACAAAATAAATGATCTAGCAGTCATCATTGAACTGATTGAGCTGGATTGAACAGCACATGTTCAATCTTCAGATGAACAGAAGAACCTTGTGGCCAAGAGTACCACCAGGGCAGCCACATGCAGCACGTGCACAAGCGTCATCATTAGACTGATTGAACCGGATTGAACAGCAACTGTTCAATCTCCACATGAACAGAAGGACACTGGCTGCAAAGAGTACCACCGAAGGTGGCCACGTGCAACACATGCGCAAGCTGCACTTACCATGTATGATTGGCCAGCTGCTGTTCCAACAGCTATTGATCACTGTTTGAACAATAATAGGTCACTAAGAGGCATATCCCAATGGTCTACACCAGCCTACCAGCATGCCCATGGAGATATCAAAGGGATAAGCGACACCAGCCGAGGTTTGATCCAATGATTGATCCATCCTTTGGGAGCGCCCATAATTGATTGATCCGACAGCATGGTAGTTCTTAAATCGAACATGGAGCTGTCAGGCACAGCATCAACCTTGCCTTCATCCTCCATGTCGCACCGCATACAGTCTATTTCTTCTTCCTCTTTATCTTTAACAGAATCAATCTCGGAGGGAACAGAGTCGCAAACCAGCAGCAGTGGCTTGACGTTCTATGGTCTTGGATCGGTTGCCAGCAAAGCTGTGTATCGTATCGGAAAGTGCGCTGTACGCTATGCTGAAGGAATCAACTTGAACACGAGGAGGGGGTATATTCGCCAACTTGTGTCCATGACCGCATGAGAGGCACAATTATTAGGCGAGAAAGCCACCAGAAAACTCTATGAAAGGTTCAAATTTATGGAAACAATTCCGGTTCCGTCACCTGAACAATCTACGATTGATTTAGCAAGCTTGAAGAGGCATTGAAATTGCGAGAGACAAGATACTAGATAATCTAGATTCCATACTATCATTAGCGCTGCATGTTGTAAATACAAGATGAGTTTAGACCAGTGATCCACTCCCTATAACGGGCAAGCTGATGGCAAGGAACCGGCTGCCAGACGGCTTCTAGACTCACGAACAAAGATCGAAATCCGCCCACAAGTGTTGATACGTTAGCCTCAACATCAGGCTCTGAGTCTCTGGAAGAACGAGATAAATCTCGACAGAGAGCCTATGGGGGCTGGCAAAAGAAATTCAGCATCGAAATCGGCAAGCGCGTGGGATTTGAAAAAATGCCCGCTGATGCGCTTTGCTCCTTTATTGAGCACACTTCTCACCCAGCTCTCAGAGCACGAGCGACCTTAATTTGCGTCCAACAAGGCTGCTTTCCAAAGTTTTCTTGAACCACGTCACAAATCCGTTTAACGGGCCAGGGGTCTGGAGTAGCTGCAGCAGGCATAATAAGGAGAGTGGATATTTCTCGATGGAAATGAAGAGCGAGCAAGGGACGGAGACGCGGCTGGCGCGCGCTAATGGTTGGAATCAACAAGGATTCAAACCCCGCACAGTTGCCGATTTTGATGCCGAACGTCTTTTGCCAGCCCCCATAGGGTAACTCAAAATCGATGCCGGATAACCGGTGGCAGATGAGAAAAAAGCCATGGGTTATACAATGTATGGTCAGTAACTCGTATTTGACGAATAAATATGGGATCAGAATTCCAGCCAGACATGGGGGACCTTATTTTACTATGCTTCCTTCTCAATAGCTGCTCACTCCACCGCCTTCACCTTCCATACCCACTCCACGCGGACTCGTCCTGTGTAGATGCGAGTTAGGTGATGAGTTTGGGAAGTTGCGTAGTGGGGGTTAGAGAGTTGTGTAGTGCGCGCGCGTTGGAGTGGTGTTCGAGTGCGTGGGTTTGCGCGGGGCGGGGAGGACTTTGATGCCGTCTGTCATCCCATACGTATAGATGCGACACATGTGACTGTAAGCGGATCTAGTTGAAAGGGATCCTGATACCGGCTCGGTTGACGATAACCAGGTAGGATTTGTTCTTTGAATTGATTCTGCTCTGACTTGTGCACCCTCTGTACCATACATGTCTGTTTGGGCCGAGTACTTGAAATTTTCCACCATTCAAGGTAAACATTTTGTAATGATTACTTGTACGCTCTGCTGACAAAAACCAAAATTCCTTCAGGAGGTAATTAGAGGTAAGTGGCTGAACATGTGGAAATCTGAGATGTGATGATGCTACAAACGTGGTTGTCTGTCATCCCTGACAACTGCTGCCCAGGCTTTCGAACTACATAGCCTTGCAGTCTTTGAATCTCTATAAGTCTTTTAATTATGATTCATTCTGACTACACATACAATAGAGTATATAAGTAGAGTCTTTTGTACTGTATAAGTATACTCATTGGAGCGGAACTGGTGAAGTTGAAGCCTCGATCGCTGAGGTTCGTATCAAATCTCGATGGTTTTGCTCTAATGCAAATACAGTATATCATCTTTCAAACTCACGACATTGGGCATACATTGCAATATGTGCTGTTTCTTCTATCGTGTTTTCCGTTGACTGCTGTCACTATGATATCATTGTTCCTATATGCTAGATTGAAGCAAAGTCTTTCCAATGAAACGAAAGAACAGTAGCAAGGAGCTCGACTGTCAATCTGCCCACCGCCTTCGGGTGGAAAGATCTGCTGAAGCGAACATTCCTGCGCAGCGCAAGTGCTTGCTGGAAGGGTCTTCAACTGCCGCTATCTCAGGACCCCCAGCTCCACCTAACCACAAGGTTTCCAGGATGCCAAGATTGTCGACAGATGTCGGGTACCCTTTGTTGTACTTCCAACCGACGAGAACTGGGGCAATTATGAGGAGTAATATTGAAAGAACAAGTCCCGCTATGACCTGGGACAAGTGAGGGATTGATATTGACCCAGATTTTTCGCTTACTGGTAGAAGATTGATCTAATGGCATCATTGAGCACAAACAAAAGAAAAAGGTATGTTCTTTTACCTGTAGTTCCGAGACAATCTCTGTCATAAATACAGGTACCAGACCAGTGTTGCGTAGATCACTGAGATATAACGCTACGAGCAGCGATCAGTTAAAAGAATAAATCGATATCTAGGTCACAGACCGGACCAAAACAACTTTGCTGTATAATCCTCAATTGCCTTTTCAAGTTTGTGCAAAGGAACCGTTGCTATCTTGACGGACGGAGCGTTATCTGATGATATCGGCCTGTCAAGTAGCCATGACTGGTTGGTTGACGGCGAAACCGATATTGCATCAAGAATGAAGCTGACAGAATGAATATCATAGCTTTAAGACTCAACCGAGTCTCACCTTTCCGCCTGTGATAGATACTGGCATGCAGGAAGGTTTGAGAATGCGACGAAGCTCTCATCTGGTCCCAAGGGTATCTGGTTGCTCATCAATACTTGGCTTAGATATATGGAACAGGGAGTACATACTAGGCGGTTGCATATGCTTGAAATGGTGAAGTTCGTTGACAATCCGGACATCATTAATATGCGCCACTGGATTTTGAAAGCATCATGAGCTATACTATGGAAGAGTGAATGTTCTCACCACTTCTGTCAGCGACTGATCCCGAATATTGGCATCCCGCCGCGTTGAAGATGTTTTTCGTTCGGGACTCTGAAGCGGTAAGCCTGTCTCAGCACTTACAGGGATTGTTGAATTGGATACAGTAAGGAAGCAAGAGAAAACCGAAATGGAGGAGACATTGAAGTTGTAGATTGCAGACATGTTCAGTGCATGTAAACTCGATGGATTTAAGGGTATGGTGGAGTTATTGCTGTAATTATAATAGATTCCAGTGTCGACTAGAAGGAAGAATCAGCGAAAGGAACTGTTTGTATGCACATTGTAAATTGAATCACTAACATGGGTTCATGGGAGGATCCAGGAGAATCTGGGGTGCAGGCTTTTCTGTGGAATCAACAACATTGAATGACATCAAGAGCATCAGCTTGTCCACATCCCAGGAGTCAATGTTGAGGACATTGGGAGCTGTGAGGTCGCCATGAAGTGAGTACATGCCGCAATTGTTGAGCACGACACGAACCAATGGATGGAATAGTCAGTATCGACCCATCATCTGATACGTATTGACCAGGTGTTGCACTTTCTGTGACGTTCCTTGTATACTCGCCAGGCAGAATACCACAGGAAACATTCATCATATACGAATTGGCGTCGGCAGTTCCGACTCCCGAGTTATTTTTGAGGACATTGTACATCATGTTGTCCTGGAGGCCCGATCCGAAACCAGAGTCTTGGCTCTTGAGTTTCTGGAGCAATCGCACAATTGACGGCGATGAAACTATTGGTCCATCAGGGTCCCAGTCAAGTTCATCTCTGCGGATAGTGTGAGATCCCCCAGAAACACTGGCAGGAGGTGATACTTGCAGTGTTTCCAACAGAAACGGATCGTTCAATTTGCTATCCACCATCACCGCGTAATTCTGGGGTACCGAGGCCAGGGTAAGAAGACTTGGTGTGGTGATCTTGAGTCCAGCCATGAGGGCCAAATAGACCGTGATGATCACCCCATAATGGCATGGTGATCAATCATGACTGGCAGTATAAGCCGTTTCATGATCGATCCTCTTACTTTACTAAAGCTGAGTTTGAATTCACTGGGGATCGATCCTCAGCTGCAAGGTGGGCTCTAGTCCGCATTTGGAAAAGTACCTTGGCCCAGCCCAATATGGCCAGGAGGCGCGCCAGTTACGAGATGATTATCTTATCCTAAGATCGTGGTGGGATTCAGGCTAGCGAAGTTTTAACTTGACTGTATAGTTCGGAGACAGCCGCAAGCCACCGAATCATCATCGGGGACCTCGGCTGAGCGAAAACTGTACGCGGCAGCGCCAAAAAAATTCAAATCCAATGCAGGGAAATGTAGGCTTGTGAGCCCATGTCTACTTGTATGCATAATGAAACATTATTTCATAACATTGAGAAATTCTAGCAATATTTGGGAAAAATATGTAGCCGAGCTCTGTGCAGCGCAGCTTGTATTTCGTGATTGAAGGAGCACAGTCCCCCTGACAGTCCTCATGTAGAAGACTGTCAGCAAGGGTCCACGACGAAAAATACAGATGAACAGGACAGCAAGTGAAGCACGGGATTCATGGTACCGCATCTTTGTGCTCCAAACGGCAGCATGGACCTGTGGATGTATTGGTTGGAACCTGCAATTTGTTGGGGCCTGAGACGTCCTGGTAGCTCGTCGTTCTGGGTCGGATCCGGACTCCAGAGAGCATTGTGCTGAACCGCATCGGCAAATGCTTCGGATGTTTTCCGAAGCGCGGACCGATATACCCGACATCTGCTCCGAGTCGATGACCAGGAATATCCTGCGCAAATCAATCAATATCTTCCACTGAGTTCCAGCCACTGGTGAGCATAAATCAATCTCTACTTTCTAGCGCAAGTTTTACATTCCTCTGACATCCCCTTCAAGAGATATTCCACAAATAGTCATCAAATGACATTGCGCGACCCCGGGTCGTTGCATGGGCTCGAAAGGTGATGAAGCATCACGGATACTGACCTGAATACAGGGTAATCATATCCGCATAGTGGAGCACTGGCCTGCTTCGATATGCGACATCCTTGGAAATAATCGGAAACAAGAAAAACATAGAATAGGTGGATTCTGAGTACTGAAATGGGCCTCTAAACATCGAAAAACTTTGCAAGAGCCATCTGTGTGCCCCTGGATGTCAGAAGACAATTTTTCCGAGTAACCATCTAGCATATCCTTGAGGGTCATTGATATCTAGTATAACCTCTTACATGCAAATAGGTCCCTTTTGAGCCCCGGTGTCTGACCATTTCGAAAAAGTGCTCAAAATGCCAAGTGCTTGGGCCAGAAAAATTGTTTATATGACTGTATTATCTCCCTACATTTATTAAGGTATCCATCCATTCCTTCATGTTTGAGAGCCAAATGTTTTGCATGGTTCGTGCGCCAAGTGCCCGGGCCGGCCTTCCGGGCGACTCCGCTGTTTTCTCGAACGTCATTCGATGCCACTTTGAGCACTTATACTACCTTCACATGCCTCCAATATAACTCTAATACACAAAGACATTCAGTAGATATGGCCCTGCCGCAGATTGAGAGATTTCTCGGTCCCTTTCGAGCCCTTTCGTCTGACCGTTTTGAAAAAGTGCTCGAAATGTCAAATGCTTGGGTCAAAAAATTCATTTATATGTCTGTACTATGTTCCTAGATTCATCCATCTATTCCTCCATGCTCGAGAGCCCAATGTTTCGCATGATGTGCACAACAGACCCGGGCCGGGCTTCCGAGCGACTCCGACATTTGCCTGAACATGCTTCTTGTCAGTTAGGGTTGATTTGTGGCTATCCTGTGAAGATATATGACCCTAATATACAAAAACATTCATAGATATGGTCCTACCTGCATATTGACAGATTCACCCAGTTTTATTGGATGAGCCTGCTTCCAGCCTATCGAGCAGTGGAGTGGGCTGAGATTTGATTGTCTGGCATACTCTAGTCATCTATGCGTAGCCCAGAGACACCATATCAATCCATTTGGTCTGATTTCCCCCCATTTTCCCGCATACAATCATTCCCGTGTTTTTCTATCTATGTAACCACTATTGCAGCTGTTTGACCATGGGTCATCAGGTGTTCAAGACATGGAATCATGCGAAAATACAGTCTTAACTAGCCCCTAGACTGCGGCATAAATCCCAGCAGTGATTTTTTATTTTAAAAGGCGTGCGAA
Organism: Mycena floridula; assembly: GCA_029320655.1. Lineage (NCBI taxonomy): Eukaryota > Fungi > Basidiomycota > Agaricomycetes > Agaricales > Mycenaceae > Mycena > Mycena floridula. Next base: position 69,824 of record JARIHS010000112.1, read on the forward strand.
GTATTGCCGAAGGTAACCAAATTCGGACGTTCGACCGATATCTAATCTGGTAGCGTTCGAACCGTTTTGGGAAGAGCGGGGCGCTACAGATTTTCAACCGTGGAAAAATCTATTGCACGTGGTCTACGAACTGAGGATCGATCCTGTAGGGTAAACTATAACTACCTGTCAGGATCAATCACGACTGCTCTGGTACTACCTGTGGCATGATCGATCATATGGGGTTTATGGGCTCTGATGATGCCGACGCCCCAAACTGAAGCTGAGATCGACATCTGATTCCAGCAGCTATTGATAGCAGAGCCAAGACCGCTCCAAGCTGTCTGTCTGTCATGAATACCAGTTATGGTCTCGGTAGAATAGAGAATTTGGCGGAGCGCAAGCCTCTGGGTGATGTAGAGCAATATTGCCAAATATACCTGGCGGGATTTAGCATGAACCCCGTTAAAGCAAGACACTCACAATTGCAAAAGTTTGGGATCCTATGCTCAAGCTGATAGACAAGATCGTTGTCGCTCGTCCCAGTTTTACCTTGACAGACCTGGCAATACCATAGTGATTGACGATGAGCAGCATGATATGCATAAGGATCAGGAGAACATGTAACCCATACAGGAGCGTATGAGAGACTATGCTTGGTTTTGGTATCCGCCTCAGCCGTTTGTGAAAGGCGGCTTTGCCTGAGGGACTTAAGATCTAGTTTGTGCAAAGACTTGATCTCACCTGTCTTTTTCATAGGTAAAATCGTAGACGAATCAAGCAATTCCTCAGGCTCCTCTGAGGAGACAATAGTGAAGTCGGAGGCAGACGACATGTAGGGAGGGAGGGTCTGTTGAACAGGAATCACGAAGTAGAGAAGCTATAAGTAAATGGAGCGACAACCGGGATGATAATCATTCAAAAGATGTAGTGCATCACAATTTTGGATAGATAGTATCACTTACAAGTCATGGTTGCATCCCGTCATCCAACGACGAACTGATCCGATGCCCTCATATGGAAGTTTTCGTATGAAGGACTGCATCCGAATTCGAAAGATATCACATCTGTCTTGAGAAGACTCCACACCTAGCAACAAGCGATCTTCATATGTACTTGTATGGGCGAACAAGTATGCTGATCATGGAGACAAGTTGATGAGCCAAAATCCATGCCCAAACTCTGAACAGAGGATACTAGAAGCAACAATATCAGATATCAGATGAACATGACGAACAGAGATGAAGGGCTTGGAATGATCAAGTCGAGTTTAACTCACAGATTTGGAAACTTCCTTGCCCAAAAAGCGCTTTTTATGGCGTAGCCCAGCAATTGTCCTAAAATGGCAAGAGCGCCGCATTTCCTGATGCAGATTGCTAGGTGGTTTCGGTAACTTCTGTGGCAAGTGAGCCACAAATCTTCATTGAAGAGCTCAAATAGTACCTTTCATTGCCAGATAACTCTGATCGTATGTTGATTATTTGGTTCCAAGCTGGTTAAACATCTATGTAGGGTTTGTTCTTCAAGCCGAATCTCATCTGACTTGTCTGTTCAGTGAGTTTGGTGCTGAACAATGTTAGAGGGAGGATGATACCCTCAAGGTCAAGGTCAAGACGATATCATGGATGTAACAGTCAAGGTGCTAATACAGGAGATCGACGTATAAATAGGGTTCGGACGATGCCGAGGATATGACGAAATAAGGGGTGACGACAAACAACTCATTCCTCCATACCATACATGTCTGTTTGGGCTGAGTTGAAAGCTTCCATGATTCAGATAAGTAATGGTCTGGTCTACAAGAGTGTGAATCTATAGAGATTTTTATTGGATCCATGGAAAAGTCACACTGCATATGAGCAACTCCAATCGGTCTTCAGCACCGGCAATCAAACCCAATCAAACATAGCCGGCTGAAAATTCCGGAATTATGTACAAGCCCCTTGATTCGAGACTGTTATCACAGTCGAAGCATTGTATTGGAAAAATAGATAGAAAAACAGGTAGATAAACTTTGAACCAAGTTCAGTTGGGGAAGAAATTCAACTGCGCTGAAATAGCGCCATTTGGAATGCGGAAAAAATCATTCGCACACTGAGCAGCCGCTGCAGTGCTTGGAGCGCATATCATGTTGTAAGCGATGAGGGAGCCTGCGCTGTCGGTGGCGATAAGCACACATTGAGACTGGGTATTACCGCTGGGATCAAGAGAAAATATCATTGGCGAGCTGCGAGGGGATGTCGTCGGAGCAGAACAATCAAACGCAACATACACAGTGACCAAGGTCGGATCAGGCGCAAGGTCGTTCACGAAGAATGAAGAGCTGCAGCTTGGTGGTGCATTGGGCAGAACTCCAGCTTGCCAGTGGAAACTAGAGATGCTATTTCCACCACCAATGGCAAACATGTTCTGCACCAGAGAATTAATATCAATTTGAGTGGTGGAGCAGGAAATGACGCGTACCAAGCTTCCAGATCCCATGACTCGCACGGTACCAAAGACTGGCAGGATGTTTGCTTGCCCATTGTCCCAGAAACCGAAGCCACCAGTCGTCCCAGGCGGATTGCATCTCGATGGATTGGGTGCGGGTGGAAGCAGCGCCTGATACTTCGATAAGTGACGGAAAATAGATAGTAAAACTACACGTACTAAGTAGTTGAACGCCGACGGGTTGAACTGAAATAAATAACATGAATATCTCACTACATCGGTGCAGATATCTTCGCCCACTCACCGTGTTACTAGTGAAAAGCGCGAAACAGGACGGAACCCCTTGTCCAGTTTTGGCGCTGACAGTGTTCATCTTGGCGCGATAGTAGTTGTACACATTGCTTGCCCGAGAGCTATCGGTCAAGTTTAGTTCGAATGCTACATGATAGTATGGCAGTAGAAACACGAACGAGCAACCATGGGGTACGTCGCAATCAGATTCTCAAGCCAGTGGTCGAATAATAACGGAAGACTCTCCTCGGGGTCGGGAGGTGAATCTGGCGTAATTTCTGCAAGTAGGGCTTGGATCCGAGCTGCTGTTGCGCTGAACACGCCACTAGTCTGCGCGAAATCTACCAAGAGATAAGTACCATTGCAGAACTGGAGGAGAAAAGCCCCACACTGGCCGAGGGCGGCAAAGTTCCGAGCAAAGTACTCTATCTCAAAGATGATATTTGCATTCGTCTGGAAATCACTAATGGAATTCATTTTGTCCTGTTGAGGAGGCGATGCCGCAGTCGCCCTGTTCTCGTTGACCACATTGGATTTAGCTATGGTCAGTGGTTAGTAATAATACTCATTCATTCAACGGACTCTACCTACCTTGGTTCATCGCTATATCAACCCAGACCATATTTTCAGTCTTTCAGAAGATTATATTCTGCTCATACTCGAATAAAATGGCACATACTGTGTCAATGGCCGCCAGTAGGGATGCGCCCATGGTGGCTCCGTTAGCTCGCTGATAATTGAATATGTTGTTCTGATACCTGTGAAATGGGTTACGAGTCCCCATTTATGGGGCTCGTTTGTTGGGCAAGAGCAAAATTCGGCCAACGATCATCAAAGAGCCCAAAGGGGATAGCCTCGTGGTCGCACAGCCACAGTTTTGCTGGTATGTAACGACAGCTTGTGTTCGTCGACCATCATCTTATAAACATTCAATCCACGTCTCATTGTCTCATTGGCCGCTGTATCTCTGTCTGGTGTGCTCACTGGTAAGGTTTCCTATCACGTCTGTCCCTTTCCTGATAAATTTTTCTCACTACCATTCAAACTGCAGGAATACTTCATTGGCGTAGCCAAGGTGCCTGAAGACCGGAACGAGGCGAGGGCACCGGCGTCCAACCGAGCGGCAAGCGGTTCAGAAAATAATATTATCACATGAGAACTTGTACACAATATTTGGCTCATTTCGGGCTTCGGGGCCTCGGCCGAGCTGCATGTGATCAGAATTCACGTGTGTTGGATTCGCTGGCAACGCCTCTTGCCTTCACCCACCATTATGGCTGCCATGCTCACACTCTGTTGGCTGTTTCTTGGCAGCCTTTTCTCTGCAATTGCAACTCTTTACTCCGGTCCCACTGGTACCGTCTCGGTTGGCGCTTTTTTGTGGGGTCACATTACTGTACTATTTCGACCGCATCTTCAGTAACGTGTAACAATTGCCCGTGAAATGAAGTTATGATGCACCTGTAACATGTAACGGAAGCCCAGTGAAGACTGTTACATCTGAGATTTTTCCAGGTCAAAAATGCCATTTTTTTCTCCGTTAAAAGGTGCAGGACTGAAAAGCGATGATTTTTTTCTATTCAATCTAGTCAAATTCTGAAAGAGACATGCCCAAAAGCCTCAGTGTTCTTCCCACTTTGCCTCACCTCCCAACAGTTTTGGTTTTTGTCTGGTACGCCTTCCAATTGACTCCATCTTTTTGAATGACCCGGAAGCATCAACACGGCTTTCTTTGGGCAAGAAATCCGCATCCAAAGGATCGAAGTGCTCTTCTGAGGCTTCCACTGTCTCTGCAACTCCAGCTCGTGCCAAATACCCATCATTTTTGGCGGGTTTTCCGTCATGATGATGGACAGAAGGAAAAAAATTTGCCGCCGGCGGCTTGACCCGATTCGGAATGAAGACCGACCGACCGGTAACGGGTAACATCTGCCGGTGAAGATAAAAAATAATGAAGATGTCATGTAACGTGTAACATGCTGTGAAGATACGGTCGAAATAGTACAGTACATCTACTAACTTTAGATAGAACAAGTATCATGTATGTAGTAGCAATGACATGTAATGATATCAGGTTTATAATGTCATAATAAGTCCATTGAGATTAGGAAAAAGCGGACTCGTGTTTGCCACCGGAACGGTTGGCCTCTATCCCACTGGTTTCAGACAGACGCTCAAGCAAGATCGTAGATACATACCAGTTACAGCTCTGATCACGCAGAGGCACAGCTTCGAGGAATTGGGAGATGTAACCGAGTCTATTCTCGCGCTGATTAGCAACAGAAAATCTGTGAGCTGGGATAAACTTACTCGAAGACGTGTTCCTCTGTCGTTGATCATGCCATGAGACTAACGAAGGGAAGCAAATTTGAGAAACTTACGGGCGGTGTTAGGCCCTGGGCGGCCACCAACTTGCGCATTGAACAGAGTCGTTCCGATGCCTCTTTGATTCAGTCCCCCGACACTGTAATACACTCCGCCTTTAAGTGAAACAAACGAGGGCGATGTGACTTTCGTTTGTTCACATCATTTCGCTTGGATGTCTAGAATCAAGTCAATCAAACTTAGCGCATGAGTATCCTGAGTGAGACTCACGACGTGCATCCGCTCGCTTTTCAAGTTCAAATGTTTCATTCGACCACGCTCATCGACGCAGATTGTCAGGATCGGTTCCCTCATCGATCCAATCATTATTCTCGGGATCACCAGAGAGATCGTATGTTGCTGGCTGTGTGGGACATGCGGCCTCGGAGCTCGATGATGACGACGACGAACTGCTTGAACTTGAGCTGGAGGAAGACTCGTCGTTGGGATCACCACCCGGTGGCGGTCCTGGTGTCGGTATCGGGAATGGATTGACCCATGGTCCAGTCCAACCTGGCGGTTTGATAGGTTGCGGAGTTATACCACCTCGTATTCCAACATCTAGTGGTAGGCACGGATGAATTATACCGCCAAACAGAGGTGAGAAGATGTTTTGACTGTCGCAGCGGTTGTGATCTCCTGGTGGTCCTGAAACTGTTTGCACTGGAGAGTTAGAAGAGGTAGGGACAGAGGCGGTCGTCGAATATGTCACTGGCGACGTCAAAGGAGCTGTGAAGGTCACTTTTGTGGCACCTTTGGTGGGTGATATGTCCAAGCCTATCGAACGAATGAGCTTATCTAGGTCACCGAATACAAGTTACGTACTCCAGGTCGGTGTGATGGCCGACAGTTCTGAAATGAAAGTCGGAAGCGGCGAGTTGATGGGTGTACCACCGATGTCAAGAGTGACAGTTACGCCTTCGATAGTGATGGTGGTTGTTACCGTAGGGATTGGAATCACAAGAGTCGTGGCAGTCTTCACTGCAGTCCCAGTTGTGGTTACGGTGGAGCCTGAGACTTGAGTGATGGTTGATAGCGAAGTAGTTGACGGATGCACGACTGTAGCTGAAGTTGCTCTGGTCGTGCCTGACACTACAGTTGAACCAAAGGTAATTTCTGTCCAAGGATCCTGGGTGAGGGTCCAGATGATTGTCTGGGTAGTGGCAGAAACGACGGTAGTTCCGGTGGTGACAAATGTTCCCTCAGATTGAACGAATGTCTCGGAGACGGCTCCCGAGCTCGGATGCGGATTTGGATCTAAATGAGATCTGTAAGCAAAAGTCTCGGATGACCGAAGACGGAAACATACTCCAGGTAACAAAGGAGAAAGAAGCTGCTGGAGATCCTGCACCGGGATCTGAAGTGCCCTGTACGCCACAAGAGTTAGTTTGCGACCAAGTTTGAAGAAGGGAATCAAATTCTTACATCAGGCGTGAGAGCCTCATCCATAGACCTGAACTTTGGATTAACGAAACAATAACCTGTAGATGCAAGTAGTTCACCCACCAAACGAAAGTTCCGCCAAAGCATGATGAGCCAGCAAAGTTCATCTTAGCCCTAAACAGTTCGGTGAGCATTTTACAGTGTGCTTGTAAATAGCATAACACTTACTGCCAAGTGTTGGACTGGTCAAATGTCACGAGGTCGCCATCCTAAGAGTCATTCAGTGACGACAAAACACAGGATTAGCAGCGTTACATTATCAAACCAGTAGGTCTGTGAGTCGCTATCAAAAGTTGGCAGGATGCCGCGAGTCCCAATGATGTCCAATATCTCAAACTGCGTCAGGTAACCGGAGGCCGCCGAGCAAGTTCCAGCAGCCCCTCCACCAACCATCTGCAAATGATTTTTATTCTAAGAAGGAAAATTAGATGCGTTGATTCCACATACAGTGCAGTTGTATCCTTTACAGGAGCCGTCTTGAAGATGGTAGGTTCGCCCGGCTAGCCCTGGAAACAATGAGTCTCATGGGTAGTGCATGCTGGATGCAACGAACCCAGGTTGACTGAAATCAGAAATCAGATCTCTAATGAAGAATCATATCAGATGAAACAGGCGCACCAATATCCATATTAATCCCGGCACGGGTATAAAGCAATACACTTTGATGCATGTCCTCGATGGACGTGTGGGGATTTGTAACTGGTGCCTGATCAGTGACGTTAGTATCCCAGGGTCCATGATAATCATATGCTACGTCCGGTGAGCAAGTTTCACATGCGAGGGATAATCTGTGGCGTACACATCATGTTAATGTAAGTCACGTTGCCTGCGATCTTGTCTATTTCGAATCCCTTGAGGAACCAGTATCCCTATCATGAATGTAAGCCAAACATAAACCCATGAGCTTGATGCTTACAGCAGGGGTTGCTGTGTGGCGCATCAGTCAGCTAGATATGCCAGTGTTCTGCCTGAATGCCTTCAGGTCGGGTTTCAAAATCCTGAAGGCTTCAAGGCGCTAAAGGCTTCAGGCTGAAGGCATCGCTGAAGCCTTCAGTGTCATGGGGTTGTATTAGTCATATGTAATTTGTAATCAACGACAGGCACAGATTTGACGACATTCTGGCCATGCTCAGCCACAATATTCCTCATTGGAATCAACCTCTATAGCACCAGCATCAGGAATGTCATCCTCATCCTGCTCTGCTTGCTGTTCTGCTAGTGCCTGCATGAGTTCCGCTTCTATTTCCATATCGGTGGGCTGAATACGAGGTGGTGGTTTTGGGGCTCCCTTGAATAGTTGATTCCAAGGTTCACTGCTTCCACTTGGTCACAGGGATGATTCAGGGCAGCTGTCACCACGCTTGAAGAAGGGGGCCATTGTGCTTGTTGCCATCAGATAGAAGGCGCGTCGAGCGTCGATGTAGGAAAATTTTAGCGCTGAAAAACTGTGAAATTTGGCTGTCAAGGCACTGATCTCGTTATCAATGATGTCATCTACTGAAGGCTTCAGGATGGCTTCAGGGCTTCCGCCATTTTCCTGAAGGCTTCAGCTGAAGGCTTCAGGCTTAACAAAAGCTTCAAGGCTCTAACCCTTCAGGCGAACACTGAGATATGCAAACAAAGAACTTGAAGGCACAGACCAATGGATATTATGGTACCAGAAGGTAAACCAGCTTTCAGTTCCCCAAAGAATGCGGTCAAGTTTGGTGTATCTTAGTTGTCTTTGAGTGAATGAGACTTGTTGCAACATGCAACCAAATTACCTGTTGCTGGAGCATTTCTTTCAATGGCAGAGGGGTATTCTTTGTCAAAATATGATCAGACTGCATTTTTAATGATGATATCTGTTTCACCAAAGTCGATGTCTGATAAACCATTCAGATATCAATGAAGAACTGAAAACTTTGAATTCAACTGACCGATTCCATCTAATGAGTACGTGGAAAGAAATGCCTTCACTGATTTGATGAATGTGGCCCTGTTACTCGTGCTTGATATCATCAATGAAAACAGATCTTTTGTAGGGTCTGCTTCACTAATCAACACTCATCAGCTTTTTCTAGTATCATTGCGAAAACCACTCACGAGAAATCCCAACCACCGACGGCAATGATAACTTTCATGCTGTGTATAGATTTAAGACCAACTAGCTCTTTCAACAACAGATCATCGTCTGCTGTCACCTCTGTTCTAGTATATTAGCACAGCTGTCAACGACAAAGGCCAGACGTACGGATTGCGAAGGTCTGTGATATCGTGGCAAATGCAAAATGAGCATGGGTATATCCTGACCAATCAATATCGGACGGAGAAACATCACTGGAAGGACAGGGGATGCGCCTGTTTCCCCATCCTGCGTAGTAACCGATACTACGGGTATTTTGCGCACCGCCACAGCTAGGCATCGTGGGCTGGAAGCAATTGGAGATGCATGGATTCGCACCCTGCTCATTGATTAGTGGTATCTAGAGCGGACTTGAATGTCTCTGCCTCACCGTTGTTGCGCAAAAATCATCTGTAAGACCACAGAAACCGAAAGCGCTACAGCAGGCTTTCAACGGACACGTTGCGTTCCCGGGACTCTCAGGTCCACACTGGAGGTTCGGATTCACGCTAAGCATTAACATCAGCAACCTCACTAGGAGTAAGGAGAAATGCCCTGACGGAATGGGTGGAGGTGTCCCTGTGGAGACACACATAGTAAAGCCAACCTGGAGATTCGCGCAGCCTACACATGGTGAAAATGAGATGCGCCGCACAGGAAGCAAGCTGGGAATCGATGACTTACCCTTCCATTTGTAAGTGTTGGTGTTAAATGTTTCAATTTTGGCGACAGTGATGTCGAACTTGAGCGCAATTGCTGCGAATAGTACGTGAGCAATCGAATCCATCATGATGGTCTGACGAACCAGAACATGAGTCATTAGGCACAGTGGTGTATTCGGCACAGGTACCATTCGCGGATGGTCCTGGAGCATTTGACGGCAAAGTGCCCGCTGAAATACATAGTTTTTGACCTGGTTGAATCAAAGAGCAATCAAGTCCAGGATTGAAGGACAGCAACTGTGCTTGAGTAATTCCCGCAGCGGTCCATATATCAAAGCTGTGGGTCTCATCAGATGTTACTACCACAAGGATGATGACCTAGGGTCGCACCAATCACTGAAGGGTTGACCAACAGTTGCGATTGTACAATCTAGAGCCCGTCAGTAATCGGCTAGCTGCGTTGACAAATAAAGACTGACCGGCTCCTGCGGCACGATGGAACAAGAGATATAGGGAAAGCCAGACAATCCACAGCAGGGAAAACATCTGTGGTGGTCAAGCTTCAGATCTCTCGGATCCAGTATATATACAATTACATCAAAGGTATCAGAAACCAGGCAACATCATGGAACTGCCGGCATTACAAAACTTGATCACACCGGGGGCAAAGCCATGTGCACCATGTTCCATGGGAAGCATTAGCTGACGCATTCCAAATGGAATGCGTCACTTGCAGTTTTGATGTGCTCCCAATTGTATTCAGCTGTCGCGGCCAGACCTTTGGGTCATGGGCGCCGTTTTGACACAGCTTCTGCTGCCACCATCTGCATCTCATTCTTGCCTTCTGGTCGCTATCCATTCGGACCTTCAAATCAGGCAGCAAGGGACAAGGACCCAGATGTATCATACATATCATACTGGTTCAATACCTGGAGCTCCAGAGTGTTAAACAGTACGAGCTCAAATTGACAGGGAGCAAGGAAGGAAGGAAGGAAGGAAGGAAGTAAATTAATGGTATGGTCCACGTCCTGAAGCACCGTGTCCCGAGATAATCAATAATACAACAGTAGATACGAGTACAATATTCTATCCCAGGGGCAAGGTGGGACAATGTCGTTGTTAAAGACAAGAATGCTTAATCACATGATACACTACTTTGATCTAATATACCATTGTCAACGACCCCTGATACCACATTCTCGGGAATGACCCATGTCATTCAACACAGAGGACTTTTGTTCAGTACTGTATTGAACTGGATGCAGACTGTTGCCAAGAGGCTCATGACTCACTGCTTGATGCAATCTTCCACTGAGACATTGTACAGAAACCTTGAGTTTTGCAGTAATTCATTGTCTAAATTAGGAAAAATGACAGTCGGGAACACATCAAAACTGCAAGTGATGCATTCCGTTTGGAATGCATCGGCTGATGCCTCCCGTGTTTGATGCACAATTGGCTGCACTGCGGATGGAAAGGTTAGAATCTGGCTTGTGTAAAGATTTGATCTCCCCTATCTTTCTCATAAGCAATGTCATGGACAGATCAAAGGATTCAGAGACAACAGTGAACTCAGAGGCAGATGCCATCTAAGTAGAGAGCAAGGGTTCGTTGAATAGGAATCACAAAGTAGAGAAGCTAATAAGTAAATGGGGTGACAACCGGGATGATAATCATTCAGACAGATGTAGTGCAGATGTTGAGTATCACTCACGAGTGATAGTTGAATCCAGTTATCCAATGATGAACTGATCAGACACTTTCATATGGGAGTTTCTCTATGGAGGACTGCAACCACATTCAAAAGATATCACAGATGTCTTGAGAAGGCTGCAGACCTAGCTAGCAATAAGCAATCTGCCAAAATCCATGCCCCAAACTCTGAACAGAAGATACTAGAAACAACAATATCAGATATCAGGCAAATATGGCGAACAGAGATGAAAAGAAGGCACCTCGTTGCATAAGAAAAGAAGAACAAAGATATATCAAGGTCTTACCACATTTTATAAGAGTTTCACCGAAACCTGTCCTGATAGACAATGCAAGACTCGATTCAATGTGCGTGTTATTGTCGTAGATTCAGGACTCCAAGAGAGATGAAATAAAACAATGAATTGCATTTGGACCCGAGAGCTCGTGGGCGGTCAAACGAATGAAGAACAAATACACGAAGGCCTGAACTCCAATACGTATAACAGTCGACAAACTGAAAGTCCACCAAAATGATGATATGGTAAAAAAAAACAGCATCGAATGGGAAATGGAAACAAAGCACTTGTGATACAAAATGAAGAGGATCAGATATTATCATCCGTCAAGTCGTCCGTAGGATCTGTGGACATAATGAGCTAACTCGTTCAAGAAAAAGGTTTAGACGCACCAGGTCCATTCCCACATTCTTTCCGCTCGCTCTAAGCATCATGGTCTCCTAACGATCATCGATGATCCGGTGTCGGAAAAGCCATCGCCAAGCGGCGGTTTGTTAATTTATAGATTTTTTTAAGGCAGGTGACTGACGAGTCATGCGTCGGTCAAACAAGGACAAGTGGGATTTTCACAGCCACATTGCCGTCACGCCGCGATTCACATGGGTTTTGAGGGTTGGGCGCTATAAGACCCGTACCTAATTATAACAAATTAGGTAGCGGGCATGAGAGATGGGAAATCAATCATGTGATGTATCCCCGTTGGGTACTTTGATGATGGACTCCCAAATTTTGCTCCCTCCCAACAAACGAGCCACTCACGTGGTCTCATAATTTGACTGCCTTTTGGCTCAGGGAGATCCATGGACCACCAGAGATAGCAAAATGAGGAAACTAAGCTCATCCGGAGGTTCATATTTTCATCTCTGTTGGCGGTATACTTATTTGTACCACATCTCCTTGTAAATACTGCCATAAATTTATCTTCATCACAAATCAATGACAAGCTTGTATGAACAAAAAGAAGCCTCGTGCAGTGTTAGTTTCACGCAGTAAGCCTTGCGGCGAGCGCCCGCCTAACACAATCCCTGTTTCTTGATAAAACACAAATAAAACATCAAGTCTTGAGGCGTTTCACCTTTGACAGCAAGATACCAAGAGATACTAGTAGCTTCATACAGTTCAATCTTTCTAGTAATATTGAATAGGACAATAATCACATTGAAAGTCAAGCATTTTTTTCATGTTGGAATGTGATACTAAGCGTATTACTCATACTTCTCGGCAGAGTTGACCATTTTCGGCATGCGACTTGCTGAGGAATCCCAACACATGTCCCGGGCGGACATGCTGCGGAGATGTGGTGCGCGGAGATGTTGGGCAATGACGCGCGAATTCGAACATGTTGAGTGTGTTTACACTCCATGAAATGAAGCAATCATCCTCGAAATGTGAACTCGTTTCAAATCTCAACGGTCTTACGCTAACGCAAATATATTGACAAAACATACAGTATGTACTATTTCTTCTACTGTGTTTGCATTAACCGCTGTCAATATGATATCATTGTTCCTATACGATGGATTGAGGCAAAATCTTGACAAAAAATAGTAGCAAGGGAGCTCGACTGTCAATCTGCCCAACGCCTTCGGGTTGAAAGATCTGCTGAAGCAAACATTCCAGCGCGGCGTAAGTTCCCAGTGGATGGATCTTCAACATCCGCAATTTCCCTAGATCCATCCAACCACAGAATTTCGAGAACTCCCAAGTTGTCAACTGACGCTTTGTATTTCTCGTTGGGCTTCCAGCCGACTAGTGATGGAGCGATGATCAAGAGAAGTATCGAGAGAACTAAGCCGGCTATGACCTGGGACTAGTGAGTGGCTGCCAACGAAGCCAGGTTGTACTTACTGGTAGAAGATTGATCTGAGAGTTGATCAGAAACGAGAGGAATCGTGTTCTGTCCAGGGCTCACCTGTAGTTCCGAGACGATCTCTGTCATCAAGACCGGGACCTTGGTAGTGTTGCGTAGACCACTGAGATACAACGCTACGACCAATGATCAGTTAAAAGGATGGATATTCGATATCTGGCCACACACCGGACCAGAACAATTTTGCTGTATAATCTTCGATTGCATTTTCGAGTTCGTGCAAAGGAACCGTCGCTATCTTGATGGAGGGAGCATTATCTGACGATATCGGCCAACTATTCACCCATGACTGGTCGGTCGACGGCGAAACCGATATCGCATCAAGAATGAAGCTGACAGAATGAATATCATAACTTTAAGACTCAACCCAGCTCACCTTTCCGCCTGTGATAGATATTGGCATGCAGGAAATTTCAAAGCTCCGACTTCCTCCCCAAAATCCACCTGCTCACGCCTCAGTGCTTGGGCCAGATAGCTAGAACAGCGTGTACATACTTGACCGTAGTGACACATGTCTGAACTGGAGACGTTGGTTGTCGATCCGGACCTCATTAATGAGTACCACTGAATTTTGAAAGTATCATGAGCTAGACTACGGAAGAGTGGTTGTTCTCACAAAACTGTCCAGCAACTGATCCTGAATAGTGACATCCCGCCATGTTGAAGAGGCTTCCCGTTCGGGAGTCTGAAGCGGTAAACCTGTCTTGGCACTTACAGGGATCGTTGAATTGGATATAGTAAGGGAGCAAGAGAAAATCGAAATGGGGGAGACATTGAAGTTATAGATCCCAGACATGTTTAGGGCATGTATACTCGCTGGGTTCAAGGGTGTGGTGGAGTGATCGCTGTCATTAAAGAATGTTACACCATCAACTTGAATGAAGAATCAGCGACAGGAACTGCTTGTATGCACATTGTAAATTGAATCACTAACATGGGTTCATAGGAGGATTTAGGAGGATCTGGGGTGCAGGCTTTCCCTTTGAGTCAACAACATTGAATGATGTCAAGATAAATTGCAAGTGAAAATCCAAAAAGAAGTCAGACAGGAGGATATTGGGGGCTGTGAGGTTGCTATTCAGTAAGTACAAGCTTCAATTGTTGAGCACAAAACGAACCAATGGATGAGATAGGTATCACCACCACCTCATAACCATACCGGTAAGCAAGTTCTAAGAAGTATTCACCAGGCGTCATAGCTGTGACGTTGCTTGGATACTGGAACGGCGGCGCACCGCAGGAAACATTCATCGTGTGCGAATTGACCGTGGGGGTTCCGACTCCCGAGTTATTTTTGAGGATGTCGTACAGCATGTTGTCCTGAAGGCCCAATTCGAAACCAGAATCTCGGCTCTTGAGATTCTGGAGCAGTTGCACAATGAGCAGTGCAGAAGCTATTAGTTTGTTGGAGACAGGATCACCTATGTCTCTCCGGATAGTGTGAGAACCTCTGTATATAGACACACACAAAATATGATACTTACAATGAGGCTAGCAGAAACGGATTGTTGAGCTGGCTATCCACCATCGTCGTGTAATTCTGGGGTACCGAGGCCAGGGCAAGAAGACTTGGCGTGGTGATCTTGAGTCCAGCCATGAGGGCCAAATAGACAGTGATGATACCGACGCCCAAAACTGAAGCTGAAACCGACAACTGATTCCAACAGCTATTGATAGCAGAGCCAAGACCGCTCCAAGCTGTCTGTCTGTCATGAATACCAGTCATGGTTTTCGTAGAATGGAGAATTCGGCGGAGCGCAAGCCTTTGCGTGATGTAAGGCAATATCGTCAAATATACCTGCCGGATTTGGTCAAGCATGAACTCGGACTAGGCAAGACACACACTATAGCGAAAGTCTGAGATTCGATGCTCAAGCTAATAGACAGGATTGTCGTCGCTCTTCCCAGTTTTACCTTGACAGACCCAGCAATACCATAGTGGTTGACGATCAGCAGCATGATGTGCATAATAATCAGCAAAACATGTAACCCATACAGGAGCGTATGAGAAACTATAAGGTAGGGGACATCCGCATCCATCAAGTCACGTGGAAACGTTACTGTCACGCTGTCACGCGGCAAGCGGCCGACAAAAAATTAAAAGTACTAGAAATGAGTTGAAACCAAGCTTTAGCTTCTGGATGAATTTTTTTATCATCTGGAAACACTTGAGGCATATTTATATTCAAGCACAAACATCCCAAAGATCTCCAAAACCACCATCTAAGGTCCAGCTTGACTGGCAGACAGTAAATAATAATCTATAATAATAATTTATGTACAAGGCATGTGATAAATTACTATATATGGCAGCTTAGTAAGCGGCAAGACATGGGAGACAAAAAATTGACACCTATGCCAAAAGGTCTAGAATGCTGTTCTGCATCTTTGTGAAAAAGACTTTTTCTGGTGAGAACTGTGACCTCAATTTTTATTTTTTCCAAAATTCCTACCATTGAATTATGGAAATACGTCTACTCTACAACTCTATGGTCTCAAATGTCCCAAAATGTTGTGGTGGCAGATGTAGTTCAGCAATGAAGGTGTGTCACGCTTAAGGTCATGTGACTTGATGGATGCGGATGTCCCCTACCTTACTTGGTTTTGGCATCCGCCTCAGCCGTTTGCGAAAAGCGGCTTTGCGTGGGGGATCTGGATGGTGCAAAGACTTGATCTCGCCCGTCTTTTTCATAGGTAAAATTGTGGACGAATCAAGCGATTCATCAAGCTCGTCTATGGAGACAATAGTGAACTCGGAGGCAGACGACATGTAGGGAGCGAGGGAGGGTTCGTTGAACAGGAATCACAAAGTATAGAAGCTAATAAGTAAATGGAGCAACAACCTGGATGATAATCATTCAGAAAGATGTAGTACACACACTCCCATGTTGGATGGAGATGGATAGTATCACTCACGAGTCATGGTTGAATCTAGTCATCCAACGACAACCTGATTTGATGCCCTCATATGGAAGTTTCTGTTGGAGGACTGCATCCGAATTCAAAAGATATCACATCTGTCTTGAGAAGACTCCAGACCCAACAACAAGCAATCTTCATATGTACTTGTATGGGTGAAATCAAGTATGCTGATCATGGGGACAAGTTGATGAGCCAAAATCCATGCCCCAAACTCTGAACAGAGGATGCTAGAAACAACAATATCAGATATCAGATGAACATGGCCAACAGAGATGAAAAGAGGGCACCTCGTTGCATAGGAACAATCACAGCAACCGCAAGATCTGGAAGAAAAACCAAGATACTTATATCGAAGTTCTACCACATGCGTAAGAAACCGAATCTATGAAGGTTTCTGCCGTTTCGAACGTGACGGACTTGTGACGGACTTGTGACGGTAACGCTTGTCAGGTGACGTTGGCTTCTCCTGCCTTTCACCGTCGCGCTAGCTGGCATCAATGATGGCCCGGCCATCCTAGTGCTACAATCCTCATCTCAACTCGTCAAATTTCCATTGCTTTCAGGTTGTCTTTGCTTCAAAGCTTCTCGCCCTTGTTCTCTGCCTCTGGGTCTTCAGTCTTCCGCTCTTAGGCTTATTAGAATTCCGACGCTCTTGCCCTTTCATGGGTCTCGTTATCGATCTCGCCATGCAGGGTTTACCTCAAATTGATACCAGGTTGCTCCAGCGGTGGTCGCGCGGCTTACTGGCCTTTGGCCTTGTACACGTTTATTGTCTAGCCTTCGCCTGACTCGTCATTGTTTCGTCATTGCCATCATCGGCCTTTCAGGCATCTATTCGAGTTACACCTCTTCGTCCATTTGTCCATTTGTCTTCGTATTCATCCATTTGTCTTCGTCTTTGTCCATTCATCTTTGTCCTCGTCCATTTGTCTTTGTCTTTGTCCATTTGTCTTTGTCCATTTTTCCTCGTCTTTGTCTTCGTTTGTCCTCGTCTTCGTCCATTCGTCTTTGTCTTCGTTTGTCCTCGTCTTCATTCATCCTTCGTCTTTGTCTTCGTTCGTCCTCGTTCATCCTCGTCTTCGTTCGTCCTCGTCTTCGTTCGTCCTCGTCCTTGTCCGTCCTCGTCTTTGTTTGTCCTCGTCCTCGTCTTCATCCATTCGTCCTCGTCCATTCGTCCTCGTCCTCGTCTTTGTCCTCGTCTTTGTCTTTGTCCATTTGTCTTTGTCCGTTTGAGCTTTGTCTCTTTGCCGTGTTCATTGTGCAGTCATTGTTCAGTTTATTCCTTCTGCTTTTGTTGTGATAACTGGCAGCTCCTTTCAGGTCTCTGGCCGTCATGCTCGACACCCTCGGCCTTCCATTTAACCATGGTTGTTTGGTCACCTGGCTTGTTTCCATGTTACCCTTTCGCATAGCGCATTTCTCGTTTCCTTATGCTCATTTGTGTCCTTGGACCTGGTTCTTGGGTCACTGTTTTTCATCCATCTTCACGACACTACTGGTCATATATTGCTCTTTGGTCTGTCCATTCACAGTTACTGTGATACCATTACCTTTCCTTCTATTGTATGTTCGTTCGTTCATTTACTATATTACATGTCGCATCCTAAATTATCATTGCTCCTTTCCTTGTCAATTCGTCCCTCGTCTGAGTCGTTAATCTACTGCATTCGATGTGATTGGTCTTGGAACATCAGTCGTTTGCTTTGGGCTATATCCCTTCGTCAGTGGCACTTGCTCATTTGGGCCTTTCGTCTTTGTGCTACGTTCATTTTGTTCATTTGAGCTTTACACCTGCGCTTATCTGAGTCCAGTGTTTTTGCCTATTATGGCTTCGCTTTTGTGCCTATTCAGGTGTGACTTTTTCGTTCTAGTCCCTCCTCTGGGTTCCTCGCTGAGCATATTCCTTTGTCTCGCCTGGGGTGTCCCTCGTTATCGTTAGAGGAATTTTTTGCGCTCCCAATTCTTTGGTTCGCAGGGACGGGCCTTCTGGTTCTCAGTGTTATTGCAGGATAGCTGAGTCATGGCCAGTGGCCTTTTATCGTCGTTTTTCAAGTCGTTCATCTTAGTCCTTCCTCCGGGGTTTTCGTGTGGAGCATTTCTTCATCTAGCTCACATCTCTCTATCGTCAGAGGATCTTGCACACCATCTTCTGGTGCACGAGGGACAGACCCTCTGGTTCTGAGCTTCATCCACAGGATACTTGGATCATGGTCATCGACCTTTACCTTCTTTGCAAGGTCTTTGTTCAGGGTCTTTGCGCTTCGTTGGCTCATTTGAGTGTCGTTTGGAGTCTTCCTTGGCTCAGTTAAGCTTTGTTTTGATTGCGCTTTGATCATTCGAGCTTCTTTTTGTTGTGCTTTGCATATTCGAGGTTGACTGTCGTTTTTGTGGTTCCGCTTTCGCTTGGCCCGCTCAAGCTCCAGTTCAAGGATCGGGGACATTTGATTACCCCTTCGTAGATTAAAATTGGCATTTGTGTCTCAACTCTGCCATTTTCGGCTCTGTTTTTGGTCATTTCCATTGAGGCTGGCACTCCATTTCTTTACACTTTGTCATTGTACCCTTGCCATGAGCAATTCGTATCTTTATCTTCGTCATGCCCAAATGGGCTCTTTTTATCGGACCACTGTTGGGAGAGCTACTCTCTGTTAAGTGTACTGTATCGAATCGTCACTAGGGAGTGGTGCTTAGGCCCACTAGTACTTCGTCTATCCTTTGGTGCTCATTGTACTCAAGTTGCATCTCTGTGCTTTCTTTCATTCATCTTCAGAGTGGATGGTATCTTCATTTTCGTTCATTTGTCTCTTGAGCACTCCGCTCGTTCTGTACTATTTTGTCATTCGTGATTCCTCTCTCTGGCGCCTGGATCTCCTTGCCGTTGATCCCTGCTATTACGGTGTCCTTCTGATCTGCTCTCGGGGGTCACTGGAATCATTACTTATATGCTGTACTATGCCACTCAGGGTCACCCATTTGAGGGACTTTGGTATTAGTCTGCTATAAGATGTCATCGGTTCAGACTTGGTTTTATCAACATTTCACAATTCGAGATGTGCTCATCCTTAATGTGTTGGGTCCAAGTATCGTTCTCATAGTCTCCCCAAAGTTGTTCGTGGCCTCCGGGACTCAGTAGAGTCGAGGGACCAGTGCTTTTGTCCATCCTTGTCAAAGGCCATTTTGGGCTGTCTATATCGCTCTCTGTGATCTTGTCGGAACTGATTTGGTAAATCCCAGCAACAGTTTGCTTCTCAGCAGGAGTTCCATGGGTTGGAGTATCTATTCTAGCCTGGGATTCTTCTGTTGGGTTCAGATTGTAGCTGAAGGTTTGTTGAATCATTCAGAACCAATCCAGTCCAGTGTATTTCTCGTCCTTTGTCCATTGGTTTGAACTGAGCCCTTGCTCTTCAACTTTCAAGCATTTATTGCTGGAATATTTTGTGATATATACCTTCTGCGTGAGCTTATCTAAGCTCACTGTTACTCTGTCCGGTTCAAGCGACTCGTCATCCCCCATGTGAATTGCGCCACAAACTCGTATCATTGCCCGGTTCGGCGGATCCGGTCCTCGTTCTTATATTCTATTCAAAATCAATGGTCTGTTGCATCTTGCACACCATTTCGTCCATTTGTCTGTCAAATATTCTGTTTCTGTTTGTCTGCTGGCTAGCAGTGCACGTCGCAGCCTAAGTTCCACAGGCTGGACCATTTCCAGGCAGAAATTCTTCTGTTTGAATTCAGATCATTGTTTGAATTCAACTATATCCAACCTGGGCCAGCTCGTCATTTGTATTGTACGGTTTGGCTCAGAAGTTATTGAGCTATACATTGCTCTTCAACTCTCAAGTATCTAGTATTTGATACCTATTGTTTTACCCATCTCAGGAGCCAGTTTATGGCAGCCTGTACTTTATCTGATTGGATTCAAGGATTGGTTAAAATTTTCGGGCAAGATTAACTCAGCACGAGTTCCATTCTATGAGACACTTCTGTTGGGGGCAAACTGCTACCTAACAAGATTTACTGGATCCTTCCGACTTGATTGTCATCGTATCTCGTCCTTTTGCATCTTGTTTGGAGTATCTGCTCCAGCTGAGCTCAGAATTCCTTTGTTGGGGTTCAGATTGTATCTTGTCTCTGGGTGGATCTAACCACTCTTGAGCCTTTGCTCTTCAATTTTTGAGCTAGCTAGCTTGTTAATTTGTCTGAGTGGAGTTGCAGGGGTTCGGTAGATTTGGACTCAGACTGACTCTCAGCAGGAGTTCCATATGATTGAGTATTCTACTCATCTAGGATTTTTCTGCTGGGTACAGACTGAGACTGAGATCTAAAGGTTTACTGAATTTGCAAGCTCAATTCACATCATCACCCATCTCGGAGCTCTCGTCCTT
Source organism: Mycena floridula (assembly GCA_029320655.1). Taxonomy (NCBI): domain Eukaryota; kingdom Fungi; phylum Basidiomycota; class Agaricomycetes; order Agaricales; family Mycenaceae; genus Mycena; species Mycena floridula. The sequence goes on from JARIHS010000112.1 coordinate 90,268, forward strand.
GTTTGTCTTGCCACGGCATCTCAGAGGTCGCCTGGAGTGTTACATATTCTGTCAGTAAATCCATGAAGCTGGCATCGACACTGTCTCTATTTGGTCTTTTATAGGTTCAACTTCCACTTGTCATGATAATCCGTCAGACTCGGAGTTGATTTCATTGGCGTCCATTTGAATGCGCCACAAATTCCTTGGCTTTTCCCCAGAGCCAGCATGGCTGCTAGATGAGTTAGCCGTTGAGGCCCCTCGTCATGTATGATGTCGGGTCCTTTTATTCTCTATTTTTGATTGTCGTCCCATCATCCATCTGGGCTGTATCCTTGATGTGCTTTTTCTGATTATATCTTCGGAATGGTGGCTCATTCTCGCCTTTGTTGGTAATCTTTCTGTGAACATCTCATGCCTTCGTCCAGCCCTGTTGTTTATTCATCAGGGCCCATCACTCTGGTGGTCAGTGACCGCATTGCGTATGCAAGCCTGTCTTCATCGAGGATAATCTGCACTCTTCTTTCTCAGGCCAAGAATTTTGTTACTGGTTCTCCGGTGCACCGCGCAAGTACAGACTCCGAGTCTGTATCATACCCGTCCTCTGTTATTAAACTGGTGTGCATTGCATCTGGCTTGCTCTCAGAAATCGATATCTTTGTTTTCGACACTTTGTTCGGTCTGTTGGTCATCACTGTTAGTTGTGTCTTGTCCTTTTTGAGAATGGAATCAGGTCATCAATTCAACCAGATTGGCCATTTTGTATCCTTTTCCTCATTTGTCCTTTGCACTCTCCCTTTCTTCTGTCAGTGGGGCCGTTGCAATTTCATTATCCACCGTGGTTCATTCCTACCACGGTTAGTTGTTCCAATATAGGTCTTCACCCACGGGCGTCAGGCATATGGTGCTCGTCCACCCGGTTGGTCCACGGTTTTGGAGCGGCGGCTTTCTATTCTGTTCATAGGTGATCATTTCCGAGAGATAAACCTGCAGCCTTTTTATGGTCGTATGGTCGCCCAAATCGTCACATTTGAGTCCAGTCTCTTCGCCGTTGGCGCAGCATCAATTCTTTGTTCTATGTTGCTCATTGTCATCATCTTTCGATCACTTGGCCCGCGCTGGGTCAATTTGCCCCTCGTATCATTCAAAGTTGATATGTCTGACAGTTCTCACTAGAAGGCCAATTTGAGTGAGATGTTCATCTCTTGATTAATCCATTGATCGGTAATTAGGTCCTCAGGACCTTGGCATCGGATTTGGTTTTTCTTGAGTCTTGATTACTGCATCTAGATATCCTCATATGGCTGCATCGTCCGGTAGCTTGGTCTATTCATCTTTAATTCGTCAATTCGTTGAGTTGTCCATTATTTCATTGGCTCCCTGTCCTCTGTGTTTAGTCTCGTGGAGGATGAAAAGTTTTTGCTATGCCACTCATTTAGCTATGGCATAGACTCAATTTTGCTTGCTGCTAGTATGTTCATAGGCTCTATCAGTGACTCAAGGATCTGTCCCACTGTCTCCCACCAGGTGTACCTTGCCACTGTGATTCTATCCAACATTTAAGTACTCCATGGTTTAACATAATACTCAAGTGCCAGATCCAACTTTCTGGTCACTTTTCACTGGCATTCTAGTTGCCTTTTTGCAGGGGCTCAAACTGTTATGTCAGATTTGCTGGCTTGTCCTCTGAGCTTTTCCTCGTCATTTATCTTGCAACATATTGTACTGTATACAGTGTTTGGTTGCATACACAATGCTGAGGCTACTTATGCTGCATTGGTGCATTGAGACCATTGAAGAGACTCTCAACGGTCCTTTGCTATTGACTTGGGTCAATTGTGGGTTGGTCTTCGCTCATTCTGCGACACGCTTTGGCCCGTTCTTCGAATATGGGTTTCGCACTGCCTTCACTCAGACCACCTCCGGCTACTTTACATTCACTTTTATTCGTATCCAACCTTCCATCGGTTTCAAAAGTTTCCGTAAAGCCGTCCGCACCCAAGTCAAGGAGACTTGTCCTGCTCACTCGTAGCTATTGACATCTTGTCTGCCTATTGTAGTCGTTACTCGTTCGTACTTATCTCATCTCAGTCTCACTGAGTCAACTGACTCAAGTGGACATCACATGGGAATCACTCTCGAAAGCGTAAGAAACCGAATCTATGAAGGTTTCTGCCGTTTCGAACGTGACGGACTTGTGACGGTAACGCTTGTCAGGTGACGTTGGCTTCTCCTGCCTTTCACCGTCGCGCTAGCTGGCATCAATGATGGCCCGGCCATCCTAGTGCTACAATCCTCGTCTCAACTCGTCAAATTTCCCCCACCCACCCTCACCTAAGAAGGTACTTGCTTCCCGTACCTTTGGGTTGGAGCTTCCTATGACCTACTGTAGTTTCGCGACCAGAAGTTCATTCCCACGAGCGCGATGTCACATGTCACACTTATCTCCGGGTTCAGACCTTCGGCGCGGCCGTGACACCTAAGTTCATTGTGGCGTAGAAGTCCCAGCTGGGGAATGTTCGTGGGTATTAAGCCTAATCCAACTGTCTACAATGTAGATTCCTATCTGTGTATCTATAAAAGACCGCAAAAATTGGATTTTTGGAGGCCCAGGAAGGTGTTCCGGCGTTCATTTCCTTTTTTGGGATCGTGGGAAGTCACAGCCTCCAGTTCAAAACTCCAGAATCGCCGTGACATCACGCTGTTTTTGGTTCAGTTCAAAGCCAGCTGTGACCTGTGACGAACTTCTGGTCGCGAAACTACAGTACATATATTCATTTTCCATCTTCCAAATGTGGATTGAAATTTGAGACCGGCCTGGTACCATCTACAGCACAGTCTGTCTTGTTCAACTTCTCAGATGTCTCTCCAGCAGCCTGTTGTGCTGTGGGCTTGTCAGTTTATCCATTGAAGGCCTAGCATCCAGTTATTTCTTCATATTGTCGTGATTTATCTGCCCTGCCAATAAATCAATCCTAGTTTGTTGGCTGTTTTTTGATGGTTTTGTCTTGTTCTCTTCACCACAATCTCAATGGAGTTAACATCAACACTCCAAGCTGTCAGTTCACAATATTTCCCAAGGAAGGCTGACCACTACTCCTCCTCCTGTCATTATTTATGGCCTCTGTCATGATTTACTGTTACCTCAAGGTCCATTTCCAAGTTGGGTTCTCATCCAATGAAGCTCCAGCAGGATTGGCTGTTGACTGCCTGGTCTCACAACTACTTAGTTCATAGAGGTAATTCAACCCTCGAGGCTATTCAGTCACAGATCAGGGTCCTTGACTCTGCGATGATTGGACTTACAACTTGAAAAGGCCAATCCAGTGGCCCACTTTGGATCAAATCTCTTCTCATGCCAAAAAAGGCTGTTCTGTTATGGGAGGTTTTATCCTGACTGTCGTCGAATTTCAGCCTGTGCAATCTTTGACAGGCTAGTGTAGCCTATGATTGCCATTTCCAATATTGTTTTCAAATCTCTAGTTGATAGCTATGAGAGAGCATTGCAGGTCTTCGTGTCTGAATGTGGGTTTCGCACTGCCTTCACTCAGACCACCTCTGGCTACTTTACGTTCACTTTTATTCGTATCCAACCTTCCATCAGTTTCAAAAGTTTCCGTAAAGCCGTCCGCACCCAAGTCAAGGAGACTTGTCCTGCTCACTCGTAGCTATTGACATCTTGTCTGCCTATTGTAGTCGTTACTCGTTCGTACTTATCTCATCTCAGTCTCACTGAGTCAACTGACTCAAGTGGACATCACATGGGAATCACTCTCGAAAGGTCATCAAAATCGTGCATGAAAACCTGTTCTACCGAAAGCCAATGCAAAACTCGATTCAATGCAAAGAGGTAGCACTAAACGAGTGACAAAATCACAATAATACTGTAAAATCGGGAGATCAGTCGAGGGGGGTAACAGGCAACAAACTCGAAATCCGCCAAAATGATGATATAGAACAAAAACGTCGAGTGAGAAATGGAAAAAAGCACTTGTTATAAAGGAAATGAGAAAGAAACATGCACCGAAGCTCGAATCATATAACGACACATTCACAGCAGCTGTGAAAAAGTTGGCTGGGTATCGTTGTATTCGTTTTAAATGAACAAGAGGCGCGCACGAATGGTCATGGGAAACGTGGTGGGAGCATGAAAAAAGGAGATTCATGCTGTGACTCGCAACATTCATCCTGGCGCTCGCAGGCTTCACTGATAGACATATAGGTAAGTAAGAATAAACGCAATATATGTTGAAGGCTACCTGAGCTCAGAGTAAACTTGGGAAATCGAACTACAGTATAAACGTCACGTGATTTCCGACAGGAGGAAGGGCGGATGGTGCTTATTTTACAGCCAGAATGTTGAAGCATTTAGGATGGATGAATGGAGCTCTCAAGATATCGGTTCAGCGGAAATTCGGAGGTTTCCTCCCTAGCAGTGTAATGACCGCCTGACACAAGCTTGACCAGAATCTGCGCAGAAAAATGTGAGCCCAAGCCTTGTGGCACAAATGAGGAAGGTACCAGCTGTCAGGCTCTTCATGACGCAAATCATCACCATCCGTTAGCTAGCCAGTAGGATCTGTAGACATAATCGAGCTCAGCCTGTTGATTCGTTGAGGAAGAAGGTTCTTTAGACGCACCAAGTCCATTCCTACATTCTTTCCCTCGTTCTAAGCCACATGGTCTCCCAAAGATCATCGATAATCCGGTGTTAGAAAAGCCGTCGCCAGGCAAACGGCACCGGTGACTTTCCAATGGTCATGATACAGTATAGCGACAGATCCGACTTCAACGTTGATCCTAGCTGTGAATGGATCATATCGAAACTGTGTCGAAAGATCCGGTCTGGAGAGATTGTCAATAATGCAGAGAACAAAGGAAAGCAGCGACGCACTTTTTCTGTCCACGGCGGCCTAGGATGTCTCTTTCGCTTTCCGAGCTCCAGGGCCATCAGCTGCCCGACCGATTCCACCATTCCTGGAGAGCTTTGCTCGATTCCAGTGCCCAACGTAAGGTTTTTCTGAATCATTTGATGACCGCGACGGGAGCTCGTCGTAAGAGCTCTCGTGAGAGGAATATGTCGCAGATGGTGGTTCATTCAGGTGGGTTCTCGTTGGGATGGCGACTGTCGAACGAGAATGGAAACCTTGAGAGATGCCAGTGCCGCTGCAGGATGGCCATATGATGGGAGCTGGACCTAGTCATTGACCTGATTCCATGGGGTTGGATTGGACGAGAGCCTGCCAGTCTCCAGACAACGCTCAGCTTTCGCTCTGGAGCCTGTACAAAGGTCAATAATGGAGAGGGAGAAATACGAGTAGAAACGGACTTTCTCTCCAGGCTGAGACGACCGAGGAACGACTGTGCCATGAAGGTCAATCTGAAGCTTTCCTGAGAGCTGTTGGTGGATAATGTGATGAGGCGCTGGTACGATTGGCCACGAATTCTCACCTACATAACAGCGATTGGCCGTGAAATTTCCGCTACATTAGCATAATTAGCTCGTCAACCGTATTCTGTGGAAGGTGGGACATACAGGTGGCGCTGTCAGGGAAAATGGGCGAGAGCTTGTATTTACCGGTTCCGGTGACGAGACGACCTGCGACCAGCGATGTACGCTGGATCATTCTGGCTTTGTCTCTAGCGGCATATGAATCTAGCGTTCGATGAGCTCAGCGTTGTACGAGAATGATAATGATGACGGTCATTGGGCAAAGGACAATCTTTTTCTCGGGCCGAGATCCGACGCGGCCTGTCTTTCCTTGACCATGACCACGAGCACCACAATACCAGTCTCACGAAAGCTGTCGACCGCTTTCCACAGAATTTCCTTCCTTCTAGATTCGGGCTGGCGCCAACAAACAATGCTATATATAAATCAAATTCTAAAACCAAGCCGCGAATTCACAGCGCCCGGGTTTCAGCTAGAGGCTGACTGATCCATTATCGACGGACACCAGGCCTTACGACTAGAAGCTAACCAAGCCCTACAATTGCACCCAAATCTTTTATCATGGACGCATTCCAGACCCCCAACGAAACCGTCCCGCCTCTGGATCCCAGCCTTTATATTCTCGAGGGCGATGCGCTCGACTTTTTCAAAGCTCAAACGCGACTCGAGGATGAAGAGGAGCTGAAGGAACATATTCTCGCGATACAGAGAAAGGCTAATGAGGTAGGTTGAGCTGTTCTAATTGTTGTTCCCTTCACGATGGCTGACCTTTGCTCGCCTTGCTCTAGATCCACAATTTCCCGTTTATTTACACCTTGAGCTTTACCCAGTGGGTATGATATATCGTCAGATGAACCTCTACTGATATTCAACAAATTCAGGCCGACGATTTCACAGAATGCGGCGTACGAACGTATCCTTGACCTCGGTCGGACGCGTGACGATGCAATCTTCCTTGACCTTGGCTGCTGCTGTAAGGATTCCCAGCGTTCGGAAATTCAGAGCACTGATTCTGATAGTTGGAACTGATGCTCGAAGACTGGCCTTTGACGGGTTTCCAGCTGAAAACATGGTATGCAGTGATCTTTTCCCTGGTGCGTCGTGAACCCGCTTTTTCTTCTTGGAGCTCGCTTATGCATCATATAGACTTTTGGGCTCTGGGCCATGAGCTCTTCCGTCAATCATTTCCAGCCTCATTTCTCTCTGGGGACCTGTTCGACCACAATTTCATAGCACACGATGCTCCGTGGTACAGTGTCCCACCGAATGCGGCGCCGACTCTGGGGGCACTCAAGTCGCTCACTCCTTTACAAGGCCATGTTTCTGTTATCAATATGGCCCGTTTGTTCCATCTTTTCGACCAAGAGCAGCAACTAGAGCTTGCGAGACAAGCTGCTTCACTGCTATCACCGCTACCGGGCTCCACTATCTGCGGTGTCCATATTACAGGCTTCAACCGCATTCACAGGTATTTCCAAAATGCATTTCAACATTCATCGGAGAGCTGGACAGAGCTTTGGGACGGAATTGTTTTCGATAAAGGCTCGGTCAAGGTGGTGACCGAGACCAAGATGCTTCCAAATGAGGATGGGCGATATGCTACCACTGAGCGGAATAATGTATGTTTGTGGTGGTCCGTAACTCGTATTTGACGAATGAATATGGTACATGAATCTTTCTTCGACGCCTGTGCCCCAAAACAACCTAACCTCCAACCTCAGGATGTTTCTCTATATATTCGGCTTTCCATGCCTCCAGTTTGATTTTCTTGTCATCCTCAGAATAGACCTCTTTAAGCGAGACCTGTCGGATAGTTCTGTTACCTTCCTGCGCTGCTTGTCCTCCATGCGCTTCAGAGGCTCCTTATTCTTTTTTAGCTGTGCTCTTGTGGCAGCTTTGGCCTTTCTCTGTTCAGGGGTGCATTTTCGGTCCCTTCTTTTATCCACGGCTATTTCTTTCCCTTTGCCGTCTGTCCGAGGAGCTGGTGGTCGAGGCGAAGGGGAATGAACTTCATTCGGACGAGGAGGAGACGGTGAGTAGAATGCGCTGCCTGGACCAGTCCTGTCAATCAGGAAATCATTGGGACTGAAACCTCGGCAAAAATGGAGAGTTGAAAAATAAAAAAATTGATAACTCACGGCGTTGGACGCGCAAAATTTGAGAACAGGAAAATGAAGCTGAGACCGAGAGTGGACAGGAGCATGTTGATTTAGAGATGAAGGGAGCGGCGATCAGCGCTCATGGGAATTTGAAATCGTCGCCGGTTTCATAGATTGCTTCGGCGGCCGAAGAAATTACCTTGGGAACCATCTGCAACCTTCTGCAACCACAAGATATTTCTGAAATGATCGGAAATGTTTTTCTTCGGCGGCCTACGCCCATCCAGATAAGATAAGAAGAAAGAATCGATAAAAGCAGATGCAAGCAAGAGCCACCAACTGAGCAACTCACTGCGCCACATTGAAGTGCTGTTTATGACCTTATTTTTCATCGGAAAATAGTACTTCATTATGCTTAACAACTGGTATTTTAACAAGTACTGACAGGTACGTGACTCCTGGAAAGCAAGACAACCAGGTTTAGCATCAATGGTAACATGGTCACAGCCACTTACCTTCTTGTGATGTGACAAAGATTGATGCCTCGTACCTGATTCCTGCCAAGACCTTTCCGAAGCCCCAAAACCTTTAAAGGTCAACAAGAGGTGGGCCCATATATTTTGAAGGTCTGAAAGAGGTTTTAAAGGTTGTTACACCGGGGGCAAAGACCGACGCACTCCAAGTGGAGTGCGTCAGACGCATTCCCAACGCATTCCCCGATCATCCATCACTGGTTGTCACGGCTAGTTATTTCTGGATATGATTTTGGTTCTGCAACAAGGTCATGGGACCACCTATCCAGCCCATCAATCAGGAGTCAAACGTGCAACTGGAAAACTGCGGAATGCGGCATGCGGCATATTCCGCATTAGTCAGAGAACAAGAGTAAAAGACTGTATTAGTCAATGGTGCTTTTCACAAGAGTCAGCCTGGTGACAGGAGCGCGAGGATGAGTCAGCGGGTGACGCAGGAGGGAAATAGGCGCGCTGATGTAAAGGGCGGACAGAATGCTGCGCGCTACTAGGTAGCTTTTTTGACACAGGATGTCATAAAGTATAGCTCCAGAATACCAGGTCTTGTTCTCTTTGTCCATGAGAGCTGCCGGTCTTTGCTAAAGTCAAAGAGTGAATTTCCACAGGGTGAAGTTCAGATTGCTGACATAAGTTTGATTGACGAAACGATTCGACAAAATGATTGGTCAGCGAAATGATTGGTTGACAAAAACGGTTGGTCACCAAAAATGGTTGGTTGACAAAAACGGTGGGTCACCAAAAACGGTGGGTCACCAAAAATGGTGGGTTGACAAAAACGGTGGGTCACCAAAAACGGTGGGTTGACAAAAACGGTGGGTCACCAAAAACGGTTGGTCACCAAAAATGGTTGGTCGACAAAACAATTGGCCAGACCATCAAACTTTCGGCCTGAGATATCCTCATCAACAAAATAATTTGTTTTTTTTGGTCTGGAGTGCCATCCTGGTCAACAAGTCAATTGGTCAGAATCAGTATCCTCTGAGACTGCCTCTTGAATCAGGTTCACCATTGCAACAGACAAAGTTTAGCAGCCTGAGTAAACATTTCATTGTGTGCTACTTCTCTATCAAAGATCTCAAATATGATGGCTTTGATCCCTTCAAGGTTTTTCTAGCTTCTACAACCATGGCAGCAGACTTCACCTAAAGATATAGCAGCCACCTACCAATGTTCAGAGTTCCAGCCCAAATATTAATGCATCCAGTGCCTCATGGAATGTCCAGTTGTGCTTTACAGATGCTAGATGCATATCAGAGAAAGGTCAGAGGAAGTCATCAGAGAAAAAGCTTGCTCAATGTCTGCTTATGAAAGTTGTTGACTGATTGGTTTGGGCAAGTTCAATGTCGGAATAAAGAAATTTTCTAGTCCATTTATGGTAGCACTTCGCCAAAATGCTGAGCTCAGCCTCTTTTTTTCAGACAACACAGAGAAACGGCTGAGTTGCCAAATGTAGAATAATGAAACAACCTTATGTCATCTCATTTGATGTGTAAGGTCTATTACGCGGCTGACCAATTGAGTGTACGCTATATGCTTATCACGTGTATTCCGCATTCCGCATGCCGCATGTTTTCCTGTAGCGCTGGCGCCATCATCAATCACATCATATTAGACATGACTGTGATTGATGGGCCGGATAGGTGGTCCAGCTTCTCTCGCTCCGTTATAGGAAACATGAGGCTCATCGTTGGGCTGAAATCCCAGGGATTCTGATATCGGAACACATAGTGCGAGTCGGAAGCATACCCACCCACAGCCACGGACGACGACCGCACAGCCCAATGAGGAGAAAGAAGAAAAAGGGAGCGATAAAACCATGTATTCAAGATCTCGGTACATTAGCCATATGATGAGAAATCACCTGCTCAAAAGCTCTTATATATACTTGATAGGCCAGATATTTCCAGTGTCCAGCAATTTGTACAATCTCTGGCACAACTCCTTGAGCGAGAAGGTATGAAGCACCACCGATTCTGAAAGAATGACCAAATGCATTCCCCCATCCCCATGAACCAAGGATGGAATTGGTTCGTTCCAATACTGCTTTCCGAACCAATGGTCGAATTTCACCATTTGAGTCTCTCCAAGAGAACAGATGATCTTTTGGTGAAGGTGCAGTGACTTGTTCCAAATTATCCAAGGCTGCACCCGGACAAAGATCTCCACTGACCATCATGTAAATAGACTGGATTTCACCTGGTTCGGCTGTCTTTGCCTCAGGTAAATACAACCTGATATATGGTTTACCATCCAGATCTGATAATGCATGAGCAGATTCCCATGAAAGATGTTTCATCGGAGAATACTTTGCTTGGCTTGCTACCGTAACTTCCCCATATCGCATGAGACCCCAGAATGCACAACAATCTGCTGCCCAGACTGCTGCATCAAAGCTATGATTCAGATCTAGCGATTCTCACAATGCGCGCAACATGGCTAAGGTGACTGGCGGTCGAGTTGGACATGTCTGACGAGAAGACTGAATACGTGCTAAGCCGCACAGAGACCAATTAATATGATCCATCTCTTGTTCTGAAATTGGTACCGGCCATCCTTGAACAATATGCCAAGCTCGGATAGCAGCCAAGTACTTGTGGACAGTTTTTATTGCGACAGGTTCAAATGGAGTCCCATCAGCGAATATTGGATCATCTGGGTCTGGATCAGCTCCAGCCCACAGTGCAAATGAATGCAGTAAAGATACTGATGCTGGTAGATGATCTTTCTCTGCGATTGAAAATATATCACAGAAGAGATGGAACTTGCGGAGACCAGATCCGTATGACCCTGGGTCTGCAACCGATAATGCGATGCTTTGTCGGCAAGGATTGCTATGATAGCGTGATCGATTACACGGGACAGGAATATTGACTCCTTTCCAGTGGAAAATATGCTCTTCTGCTTTACAAGAAGGTCGGAGGTAAGATGGTTGGATAGTCAAATCGGGAATTGTTTCAATTATACAAGCCTGAGAAGGATCGATGGGAGGTAATACTTGAGGAGCATGAGCTGGTACTACAATGGTCTGAGCAAAGATTTTAAATGGTCTGGAAGAGAAAGATGGATCCGCTCTTGAGCTGCAGGGAACCCTGTCAAGAAAGAATGGATATTTCCTCTTGATAGCGTGTCGGATATGTTGTCCTGACTTGTTACATGAACTGGGTCGATTAAAAGACCATTCATTGCGAGCAGTCGATATATATGCTTCAGAATGTGATTGGTCTCCTGGCTCTTTGAGCGACCTCGTTTCAATGCACCAACGACGCCAGAATTGTCTGAATGAAGTGTAAATGTTGAAGAAGGAGGATAGAGACCTTGCAGAAAAGAGCAAGTCTCAAACCCAATTCCACCGCTACTGCTTCTGCCCATCCAATGTTGTATCTTTCCTTGGGCCCTATACGGACTCCAGAAGCCTAAGTCCATACTGCCCAATATTTTTTTACTACAATACCCACTAGTGTTGCCGCGGCTGGCTAGCCGCAAGCCGCCGAGCCGAGCCATGGCTTATGGCTCCAAAGCCGCGGCTCGGCTTGGAGCCACGGCTCAAGTCTTGAAGCCGCCAAATTTTCACCAATTTATATCGGTGACCAGGAATATATATTTAGCACCTAAGTGTTCGGTTATACAAGAAACTTCATTCTCGAGACACAAGCATTTTACCTGTGGCCGCTATCAAGGGCTGCGCATGTTGGAAGTCGTGGGAATCGGACCTCGGAACCACATACGACCAAATAAAGATATTCCCACCCCATTCAACATTGATTTGTGGCTCGTCTGTCCCACCCAAAACCAATGTTCTCATTTTGCATCAATACATAGGGACCTATACTCGAGAATGGGACCTCACTATAGCCATATATCTGCTCCAATCAAAATTTATTGAAAAAACTGGCTCAAGCCGAGCCGAGCCGCAGCTAGCTGGGGTCCACGGCTTGGCTCGGCTCGGCTTCAAAGTGGCTCGGCTCGGGCTCGGGCGTGGCTTGGAGCCAAGCCGCGGCAACACTAATACCCACTCCGAAAGAACTGCTGGCATCACCCCATCAGCCAATATTTACCGCAGCAGGACTGGCTAACGGTACCTTGTTCGGAAGGTAATGGAGTAAATATTTGATCCATGAAAGGTCGGCTTCGAGAGATCTGGGAACCTCGAGATGAGCGTGATGAGATCTGAAAGACCTTGTAAACTGGCCAGATGAGACAATGAATGGACGAATGGGAGGGTAAATGCAAGAAATATGGAATAAGTTTGCCTTGCTACTGAGTTGCTTGACAAGCAGTAAAGTGTGCATCCTTCGTTATCTATTTCTCTAAAAGACCCAATATGTTGTCGAGTTTGTCTTTCGGGAGGGATATTACTTTCCGCTCCAAGTCCCACATAAAACCGATGTATCGTTGAATGCTCGAAAGTCTGCGAAGTTTCTTGAGACTCCAAGGAATCCCGAAAGCTGCCGTAAGCTCCATGAAATCCTCCTCGGTCCAAGACTGATCCGGGAATCTGACCGCAAAGAAATCATCGACCCATTTCAGCAGACCCCGGACTCCCCACTTGCGATAAATAGCGACGAGCATATCGGCTAAAGAACCAAAGACCCCCGCACTTGATGAAACTCCGAAGCAAACCACTCCGTCCACGTATACCTGATCTCGCCAAAGATTGCACAATGAGTTTTGTTGATCTGGGCGAATTGGAGTCATTCTATACACAGATGAAATATCGAATGTGGCAGCGACGCAACCGGATGGTAATGACAATATTAATGTGCTCGCTTTGGCGAATGATCCCCATTCCGTCGGGAAGTCATCTGAATTGATTCCTATAACCCATGATATATAAACCTATGACATCAAAGAACCATAACAACAGACATGTGTTCACAAATGGTACTGCAGGATTGTCATAAGGGTAAGACATATTCTGGACAAGCTGAAAAGAATCGCCTTTGGGTGCTAGACCCAATGGAGAAGTACGAAAGAATTCTATTGCAGCCTCTAACTTTTGTGGCGTATATGCACAAGAGTAGCGACCAGCTTCTTGTTCCTATTTGATATACGAGTCGATAAAAGAAGGATCAATAGAAGTGGATGCATGATTTTCGAAATAAATATGAGCGTGAGAGAACTTCTCTCATGCCAACATCGAACCCAAATCGAAGTGAATGAACAATATGACCCCAGTCCTGTAAAAGACCAAATTCTTCCAGAAAGACAGTTAGAGTGTCAGGATTAATGGGAGTAGTGACTTTACGTGGATCCGGAGGACGATCCTGGCGCTCGACAGTTATATGTTCCGTGATTGTTGAAGTTGCAGATGGTACAAGAGTGTTCGAAGGGGCAGCTGCTATTACTACATTGAGAGAGTTGCATATATTGGAAGCAATAAGGCTTACCACTTGACAGCTCTCGAAGGGCATTACGGCCAATATTAGAATCCACCTGTGCACAAGGCTTTCCAGCAACAATGGTTTCTGATTTGCAAGTGGAAGGGATACACCCTTTTTGACCACAGCGAAAGCAAAACCCGAGACGACCATAACCGGATCTGCCAGATCCCGCTGAATAAGGTGTGAAACAACGGTTAAGATTATTGCCCTTCATACGAGCGGGGCCTGAGCCATATGACTGTGACCCATCATTGAAAGAATTGTTATTCATTAGAGATGTGTTACGTCGCTGGATGCCAGGAAGCAGGCGTGAAACAATCGTCGTCAACCGGTTAGCATCATAGACACTCATATCATATTGACGATTTGCTGCGGCAGAGGCTCGAACTTCAGAATTGTGCTTGAGAGAAATTCCCCAGTTATTGTATAAGATTCCAATTTGGCGAACATTGGAATGATGTTCATGCCAAAATTTGGCTGTATCTTGCGAATGAAATTGTCCCATCTACAGTTTCCGCTGCTTGTGCCCAAGCAAGTTTATCCAACTGTAGCTCATTTGTACGATCTGAAGACGGCCTCGACGTGATGCCTGATTTGGTTACGATAAATTCACCGTCCTCCCTAATCTCATATTCCAGTTGCAGGTAAGTATACGGGACATATTCGTAATTCTCTATCATCGAGATTACTTTGGGATGAACAGCTGGAAGTATAATATATCAGAACCCGCCTTCGAGATGTGAAAGACTAAGAATACATATGTATATATATATAATACACTAGACAAAGGAAATTGGTCAATATTCCGTGGTCACCAATAAACAGCACACAGTATCAAGAGGTAATCCAAACCCCAGTACTCCGTGGCGACAAATAATATACAGGGCACGGTATCGAGAGGTAATCCAAACCCCAATACTCCGTGGCGACAATAAAACAACATGGCAGTGAGGAATCCGAAGTGAAATAATTTACTCACGAATTTTCAAGGAATTCTCTATCAGTCCAGGGCGTATAGCCACCGGTCTCTTTGATTTCTTTCCACCTCCTTGTTTGACAGCTTCTACTTCCGCCCTTAGCTGAGCCTTTTCTGCCTCTGACTGCGACAAAAGGTTGTTCAGCTCGTCCACAGTCAATCCTTGTCAGCTCCCAGATTGAGAAGATTTGAATGAGTTCTGAGGTCCGACTCCGAATGTCGATCTAGAACCTGTTCCGGAAGAAGGTTTGAGAAGGTCATGCATGGTTGACCTCTGAGAGCCCAAGAGACTAGAGACACCGGGCAGTCGCAGATCTAGATGAGCTGCAGGCCCACTATTTCCGGACATGATAGTTACTGAAGGGAAAACCCAAAACAATGCGAAAATTCGAAGATTTCAGAGGAATATTACAATTGCTGAGATATTGAGATGGCGGTTTGATAAGAGATGGTAATTCACACTCTGCTCAGTGCTTACCGCTCGGCTGGACGCGGGTGCCGGAGCCCGGGCTCGGCACCTTCCGCTATTCCCATGACCTTGTTGTTGCGGAACCAAAATCACATCCAGAAATAACTAGCCGTGACAACCGGTGATGGATGATCGGGGAATGCGTTGGGAATGCGTCTGACGCACTCCACTTGGAGTGCGTCGGTCTTTGCCCCCGGTGTTAAAGGTTTGGCAAGGGCATATAAAGCCTGGGACATCAAAAATGGTAGGCACTTTATTTTTTCGTGCTCAAACCCAGGCTCCTAAAACCAACCCCCGATATGGTATGACGCCAACGATACGAGGGAATTGAGGTCAAAAGAGATTAAAAATCAAAAAGGAACTATATCACATGATTTTTTTGATGGACCAATCAGATTTTTCTGAACGTTTTGCTGTACATCGTATGGGGGCAAAATGTTCCCGGCATCAAAATCGGCAACCGCTCGGAGCTTGAAATCTGTTTGCTTCCCACCAGGTGACTGTACTCCTGGTCGCGTCCACAGCGCCGTTGAGCCACGCTCCTTTTGCTTATTCTATTGTTCTCTTAATAATTCACCTTCTTTTTGGTCTCTCTTCTCCATGGAAGCCCCAGAACCTGCAGTAGATACTTCAGAGCCTCCTGCCACCTGGACCATACCAAGAAAAAAGTCTGCTGCAGTTGCACTGTTTTCATGTAGCTTCTGAATAATAGCCTTGAGCTGGGCCATTGTAAGCCGCATGATGGAGGGAGCAGAAGCTTATCATCCCGACAGAGCGCGCGCGCATCAATTATCGATGGAATTTCAAACTCCGAGCGGCTGCCGAACTTTGATCTGGGAACATTTTGCCAGCCCCCATAGTAACACTGTCTGGACCGTTGACCTTTCAAACCTTTCGCAACCTGAATTGTAACCTTTGAAACCTTATAATTGACCTCTCATATTCAATGTACTGCTTACAAGCCAAGAGTCCGAAAGTAAGAAATGTCATGTCTCGGACCAGGAAGCTGTGACAATCATGACCAGTGTGATCAAACATGGTTTCACTGAAACTTGGATCTTCATGGGACTGCACACACTTTTATAGCCAGTAATCTAGTAGCAGTTGAAATTCTGTACTTGATACCAGGTATCAAGTACCAGGAAGCACGAAAATCACCAGGTTTTATGTACCACGTATCACGTATTGTACCACGTGTCAGTAATAAACGATGAAAAATGAGTTTATAGCTGTTCCGATGCGGGTTCGGTGACGAGTTTCGCATGGGTTGTGCGGGATAGAAAGTTGCGTAAGGAGTGTTGTTCGAGTGGCGTGGGTTTGCATGGGCGGGAGAGACTTTGAGTGTCAGTCCATTCAGTGAGTTTTGTGCTGAACACTTCAATCCTCCATATCATACATGTCTGTTTGGGCCAAGTTGCAAGCTTCTACTATTCAAGGTGGACATGGTGGAATAAATACTTGTATAAAAACAACACCTTTGCTAGTGGCTCTGATGGAATTGAGATTCTGCTCGCAAGCTTTCCCTTCTAGTTTCCGTTTAGTCTTCATGGATGCGACATTATCTCGTACGAGTAACCATCTGCTGAAATCGAAAGACCCACCTGCTGAACTCGAAAGACACCGACAGTTGAGACTCGAGTCCAAGCAAAGCATACTGTTCAAACTCCAAAGCATAGTACTCAAACTCGATGGCCGTACCATACAAGTAGGATTCGCAGACAGTTTCGAAGACTCGACGACCATGGAATGAACTGAATCTTCAAAACATGGTATTTACTCATTGTACGTATGGCTGACACTCGCCGGTAGACACTCGCCATGAGACATGATAACAGTATTTAGTCTGTCAGAGTCTATCAAACGTAGGCAATCGGTAATATGCAGTAGTCAGCGTCGGTCAGGCTGGCCAGCAAGAGGGTACAAAACTCTATATTTGGGAGCAATCATCAGCAATCATCACAAAAGCAACAGTAATAGTCGTTCAAAAGTGTATACAGCATAAAGAATGCATGGGAGTTATGAGCAAGTTCATTTTGTGTGCAGTGTTAGTTGTCAGACCTGGTCAGACCTGAGGCCTATCTTCTAATGATCTGAGCAGATCACATTTTTGGTGACCATTCATGAGATGACTATCGCAAACTTTGCGACCTATTCATCTGTAAGACTCAGTCCAAGGACTGTAATAGATCACTCGAGGGCTGACATGTTCAGACCCAGGTTCAACGCTGAGACATAATCAAGATGGATCTATTGATCAGCACGCTCCCAAGACATGTCAACCGGTTGTGACTGAGACAAGCTCTTCGCACCAGAGAATGGCATTGATCAGCGGAGCCATGAAGGCGAGCTAGGTGAGTCCTTCCGGCTTCTTTGTCAGGGCACTCGAATTCATCTCTGAATTTTATTCAACCAGTTAAATCTCCAGAAGTGAAGTGAAGCACCGTCGCACTGTCACATTCAATTGATGCCTATCTATCCCAGTAAATGATAGTAACTTGTGTCTATGGCCTGAGTCTGATACTGAATCAAGTACATACAACGATGCCATCATGCCATGTTGTGCAGCGAGTGACCGAAAGTATCGTGAACTTCTGATGGGGATGTCACAAGCCAATCAGTGAATTCTAGATTGTTCCCAATTGAATAGATATGGTGCCGTGGGCCAGGCTGAATAGCTCAAGTACTTGGGATCCCGATGGTGGAATATAACATTTTGCGTCAGGACTTTGGGCTAGAACTCCAAAGCCAAAATAAACAGTGTGCCTGATAGCTCATCCTAATATATTTCATCGAGTTGTGAAAGATCCTGGTTCGAGTCTTGCTCTATAGTACACACTTTCAGGCTCAATTGTGTTTTCTAATTTACGTAGTCCGGTGAAGAATGACTGTCGTCAGACATGAATTCCTTAGCTCATATGCATGATCGTGGAAGGATCTGATTCCTCCCGAGACTCTGGCTCTACCTCTCTTATTTACTTGCTACATATTTCTTAATGGGGGTACATGTTGAGCCATCTCCCAGAACAATTATTACGAGTCCCCATTTATGGGGCTCGTTTGTTGGGAGTGAGCGATTTTCTGGATCCCATCATTAGGGAGCCCAAAGGGGATACAGCTCACGTTATTCTCCCAGAGCCGCTAACAAATGTTAGCACTGCTCTTGCGCAGACCATCTGGCAGAGCTCTTGCATCTTCATCAAGCTTCTCTTGATATATGGCTCTCGAGATGTTTTATGAGTCCCATTTATGGGGCTCATTTGTTGAGAATGAGTGAAATTCTGGACCATCATCAAAGAGCCCAAAGGGGATATGTTCGGCCCGGACGTTCCAAGCTACAGCCGTCTGCAACAGCAGATCCTAGCAGAGCCCTAAGAAGGGATTATTCACGATTTCTTACAAAAGGAGTCAGAGTTTGACACAGAATCATGCAGAAAACTATACTTTCCAACTCTCAGATATTCACTTCCAATTGCGATGCAACTTTGCACAGATAGATACAGCCCGATCTGCATCTGCGCTCGAAACGGCTCGAGTGCTCTGAGCTACAGGTCAACGAGTAGGATCGTGCGCTGATGAGGTTGATGATACTTTTCCCTTCATCGGGGGTTAGCGCTAGGTTAGCTGATGTCTGGATGAACAGATGTTGAACCTTTGAAGCAAGGTCCGCTGCGCTCTAGCGGCTTCGTTACGGGCTGGGTGAGATCTTGAGCGAATGAATGCGGAATTGTAAACATTGAGCATCAGGCTGGTCAACGAAGGTGTAGCCGCCGAAAGTTCCGCAAGTGAGTCAGCGGTGAAATGACCGCTGGTGATAGTCAACGTTTCGAGGCGACATGGATTGAGGTTGAGAAAGGATATCAATGATTCCAGGCTCAAATGAAGATGAGATCAAATCGAAAAAGCTATTGAATAGAGTTGCATCCAGCCAAAACATTCAACAACAGCGATTTACAGCCTAAAATTCACTTGAAACTGATGTTTATATTTTCAAGATCGGGTGTTGATTGCCACAGTGATGGATCGTCATGCTACGTGTTAGTTGTAGTAATTCGGGTTCAGACAATACCCTACTTGGAGATACTCCGGATTTCTCAAAGGAATGTGAGGCGGCATGTCGAAAGGGGACACCTGCCTGATCTAAAGCCGCTCATTTACAGACATGATGGGCGCACTAAAACGATGCTATCAAGTTCATTGGCGGAGGGCGGAGTTGTCCACATCCATGTTATACTTATGTATCTCCAACTGGATTGAGATATTTGACCTTTAAAAATCTGATCCGCCCCACTGGGGACTCGTAATTGCCGCCGAGAGGACGGCCTCTATCCCA
This sequence comes from Mycena floridula, assembly GCA_029320655.1. Lineage (NCBI taxonomy): Eukaryota > Fungi > Basidiomycota > Agaricomycetes > Agaricales > Mycenaceae > Mycena > Mycena floridula. The sequence goes on from JARIHS010000112.1 coordinate 109,487, forward strand.
CTGGTTGATTTTTGCCTGGCATGGCAATTCGAAGGCTACAGTCGCCTCTGTAATAACCCATACCCCTCGGTGGACAGTCCAGGTTATGGGTTATGACAGAGTATGGGTCACTACAGAGAGGTTCAAAAAAGCTATATATAATTGTTTTCTTGTCTCCTACGACCAAAATGAATGCTAGACGCTACTTTTTAGCAAAGAAATTCATGATTTCAGTATCAACTAGTGCTTTTGTCGCCTCCAACCTGGTCTGGCAGCCAAAAGATGCTAGAATACCTTCGAGTTTGCGTGCAAACAGATCATCGATGGACGAGATGAATCATTGTACAGTGAAAACAGCTTGTAAGGCTTCTGTACGCATCGGCGCAGGAACATCAGGTTCACTGTCATCATCGTCGGCAATATCTTCGGAAGGCTGTCCAACGGCGGTTACAGCTTCAAAGATATCCTGGTCGCTGCATAACGAGACAATGGTTTTAGAACGTTCGCGAAATTCCTGACTAAGGATAGTCTAAAAGTACTATTCGGGACCAAATTGCTCCGAAAAGGTTTGAAAATCGGCTCTACCATAACCCATACTCCCGCCAAAATTTTCGGCCATCGGTATGGGTTATGGGGTATGACAAAGTTATGGGTTACACGTGCCAATTTCAAATTCAGTATCGCATTCCCACGCATGCGATAGCGCTTTCGAGGGCGTCCACAGGCAAGAATAAATTCGGAAAAATATCTAAAACATACATGGAGTATCAAAGCAACTTTTTGACTCCAAAAAAAGCCTTGTCTAATCTTCATGGGTGTATGTCCATGAGATCCGTGACTCCGTGAGACAAAAGATCGAGTGTACACTCTGTTCTGGGCTCGATAGGTTTTAAAAGTCTTCCAAGTTACTTCTGGTGACTTCTAGTGACCCTCCCAAAACATTTGACGCCAGTGCAGGCTATCTGCATTCAATCTTCTCTCCCTTTTCCTTTTTGGGTATTATTCTATTTATTTAATTAATTATTTAATTTTACTTCACCCCTTTCAGTCAATATTATTTGATGCGGAAGCCATCTGAAGGTCTGGCCGTGTACCGGCAGTTGTCCGATCTACATTGTTGGTGCGAGTCGGCAGATCAATCGGTCTGCCCGGCGGCCGCTCGTATTCTATAAAAGCATAGTCAAAATCGGCAGTTTGCTTCCCGTCACCCCCCTTTTGATCAACGAGCAGGTCTCGCAGATCTTACATCTCTTTCTCTTCTCACGAACCACTATGAAATCTTTTACGCTTGCCTCTGTTGTGGCCTGGGCGTTGTTGGCCGGGGCTGCGCCTGCTCAGCCGTGAGCATCTGTCTTTCTTGCAAACAGTACAGGTGGCTTACTGTTTTCATCGATGTAGATATGAATCTTCTCTCGTAGCTCGAGGGTTGGAGACTCGGGCGACCTGGAGCGGCTCTCTCCTCGTCCCTCGAGTATTCAAAGAGGCAACTGGAGCTCTGCGACATTTGGCGGGAGGCTTCGTTGCCCCAGCTGTCCCTGTCCGTGTTCGATATGACGGAACTGGTATCGGTCGTCCTGGACACCGTCTGCCGACTGTCCAGAGTGGTGCGACACTTTCAGGTAGACTCACCTTCTTCTTTTTCCATTCACTCGGCTCAAATACTCGTTGTCAAAGCCAAGGAAAGCTGCACCAAGAAGACGGCCAACGGATGGCCAGATTGTGGCGACGAGGCTCTGAGTCGCAGGCGATGATATCCAAGTTGCCTCAGTGGTATCTGTAGCTGTTTTCGTGGTCACATTCTTCATTGTTCCAACCATTCTTGCAGATTCCTTTCGAAAGATGGCTCGTTCAGCGGGGTCAATAGATAAGGCTCCAACCATATTGTATGTATACCATATAAATACAGTATATGCCGTATGTGTATGTGTATATGTATGTGACTTTTGGAAAAAAGTATACAGACAGTTAACATACAGTATAGATGACTCATACAGTTACCATGCACCCAGGACAGAATTCTGTCAAGAACCAGGAGATATATGGGCAACATGGGCTCAACTATCATGCCACATATGGTTGCTGACTGTTCTGTCATTAAAAATGTCAATTTCATGACGAATTTGCTATTTGATGATGTGTGTTCAATCTCCGTGATCAAACTCCGCTCAGCCTCAAACAATTTGGTGAACAGAGCAAAAAAAAATTGGGGCTCGTACTTGCTGCTTGTCGGCCTCTATTTCACTGGTCAGCCATTGGTATGGGTTATGGAGTATGACAAAGTTATGGGTTATGTACCCGATTTCCCTGACTACCAACTTGGTGGATCATGGGTCCTATGGGCTATAGCAGAGTAGGTATGGGTTACTTCAGAGACGACTGTATACTGTGGCATTACGGTATCTATTTTTGGCACAAAGCTTGGCCTTCATCCGCCATGTCTAAAACAACGAGCACCACCACTATGACCCGAGATCAGAGTCAAAGAAGAAAGACTGTGTGTGAAGTGCTACAATACGACCTCCCTACCGGCATTTTCATCATGATTGTACTCGAGCTTGTCTTCCTCTTTTCTTGTTGACCGCAATGGCAGCTCCAGTCAGTGCTTTTTGACCGAAGGGCAGTGGCTTGTCCTCTGGATCTTGATCCCGTTATTGGGGATGTTGCCTTTGCTGAACAAGCATATAATATTGCCGCGCCTCCTTCGTCGGATGCCCTCACCTAGCAAGGAAAGAATAATCACCCGCTTCATAGTTTCAAACAAATCTGAAATTATTGAAAATGCTTTTCCCCAGCGTCCTACGCACGTTCAGATAAGGTTGAGATAAGAACAAAGAGTCGATACAACTAGATACAATAGTAAGAGTTCGCATTTCAGAATCATACTAGCAGAACCCGTGTGCTGCACAGGATAATTCCTCTTATTCCTTTTGTGAGAACCTGAAAGTTGTTCACTCTTCAACACCTCATCATCTAGACGTCCATGCTTAAGCCTGGTTTACACTCAAAGATAGAGTGAAATTCAAGACTGTGAACTTCAAATTCATGGACAGATTGAATGTATCATGCAAGGCCCATGCTAGGCAAGAAATGAGATGCTTTTCAACCTATTTAAAACTCTGCTGCAATGCTAGAGGCTTGACACTTGGTAGATACCCATGCAAGCAACTTGAGTTAGATTGCCTGTGTTAGGCAATAGGCTTGACTTTGAGGCTCTGGCAAGTGTGAATTGTTTGGGCCCGGTTCATTAGTTGATGCTCAAGGCTCTGGAACAAAACAATAGTTGAATAGCAGCAGAAACCCGTGCGCAGCACAGAATGCGCGAGACTCTTATTTGAGAAAGTAGTGATGTAGCACCACCCATGCTAGGCTGGTGACTTGGGGACTTGATTTCAAGCCTTGCTAGATACCTGTACTTGACTCAGAATCACAGTAAATGCATTGATGCAAGACTCGGGAGTTCCCTGTCAATTATGTTGATGTTGAGTGCTAGAATGTACCAGAACCAGAGTTAAGAAACCCACATAATTGATATTGCACAGAATTGGATATTTCCTGTGCTATGCCTGGCTATGAGTTGTACCTTGTATGACCCATACTAGGCCATCACCTATGCTATTGCTTGTGCTAAGCTATTATCGATACCAGCAGGCTACAGTACCAAGTATTCTCAATCTTTTTAAGTTGATTTTTAAGATGAAGTTGATCCATTTGCTAAGTAGTCACCTCTGTATGAGATCTTATGCCAATCTGCAAGGCTCATGCTAAGTTAATAGTAAGGCTAGGCATCAGATCTGCTTGAATGCTCCAGAAAACAATGATGGTCAGATGGCTCAGCGGTTATATTCAAGCGACGCTGACTTTGATGGGACAGCACGCGATGATAGAAATATGATCCCAGCCTGAGCTGAGGCTGGGGACCCGCAACTGTCACCTATTTCAAACTCCGCATTGATTTCGCGAAATTCGGTACAGCCGCAACCAACGCTCCAGGCCCAGAACCTGTATAGGCAAATATGACCAGAAAAATATTCTATACAAGATGGATGAAGCATATTTTTACTTGTCTTTGAATACTCAGGAATTTGAGGGAGGAATTCCGCAAATGAGTCACAACAAAATAAAACTCTTCATCCATACCGAATATAATCTGTCACAGACCCCATCGGCGTCGGTGTTTAGGCCGGAACCGCTGGGAACGACCCCCTGTAACGGCGAAAATTTTTGCTGGCTTACATAACCACATTTTTGCGTAGCGAGAGATTGGTGACCATCTCTGGGTCTAAAACTGGAGGAATGGTATTTCTTCTTGATAGCAGATAATTCCAAGATTGTTTCATCAGATGGGCTCCCATGCAAGCAAAGGAATAAAGAGAAGTGGTCAAAAATTGATTTGCCGTGGGATCAGGCGGTTCGGCAGGTGACATGAATTACATTTGTCATCGCACCATTGCGGGTCCCCAACTGGCTCGAACTCGGCTCACGGTTTTATTACGCAATCATTGCGTCAGCAACTCTACGTCAGCCTTGCGACCGAAAAAGGGAATTAATTCCTTTTCGGGATGTATGCCCGTCTTTTGTATAATAAGATGAGAAGTGATTTATGCCGACTTGGTATCCTCCACATTCGGACCCGGTAGCATGATTGCCTGGTAGGCAGCTGGTATCAGCCATATCAAAACCCATATGAAGTCTGTCATCGATATCCCCTCGCTCAATTGAAGCGTCCCAAGAAGCACGGGAAAGAAGCTCGTCAAATAAAGCAAATATCGCACAGCCTCCAGCCAGACCGTTGCTTTAAAAGTCCCAGCAAAAGCTCGAGAGCGTTGATTGAGAACCAGCTGGAATATCTGACCTGTCCCACGAAGAGCAGTGGCGAATATCTGTAGGTCGCTGTACCAACTGGCTGCTTCTGGCGGTGAAGGAAAGGGATCCAAGACAAAAGAATCTGTCGAGACCAAATAGAGGATACAAAGTGTGACCAGAATCTACAACCGAATGTTCAGAATCATGTTCAAGATATCAGATACAAACTTACCGCGAACCTGGCAAGTGGTGTCGTCCTGGAATCTAACCTACGACTTGAGCGCTCCGCATGAGTAGCTCGAACTCGTCTCAGCCATGGTATCCATCTACGCCATGTGAAATCCACCCGCAAGATGCTCACGAACATCAGGAATGGTATAAGTAGTCCAACAATGACCTTCCAAGCCAAGAAGGTGAGCGATTGTGGCGTCGCTGTAATGGTTTCTGCCGCGACAGACTCCATTATGGTCGCGACCAAGCTGAAGACCCGAGCTATAGCTATCAAGGCTGTCCCCGGAACACTGATGAACTCTGTGGACGTGCATCGGTGCCAAAACAGTATTTCCAATGTCCAAGTAAGAAAGGAGAAGAGTGGCCTGCGACATGATAAGCTTGCTTCGAAAACATTCGCGAACATTCTGACTCACAGAAGCAACCCAAAGATGAAAAGCCGTCTTCGAGGATGAATGTCTTCCCCATGTCGGTGACCAAAAAGACCATCTGAGCGTATAGTTGAGATTCAGATTGGACAAGTGAGCAGCAGACTTACTGAAAGCTTCGACTTGAGATTGAAACACCGCTTTCTCGTATTCGCTTGCAGACTGATTGTTACGCGTCCGAAACAGTTTGGGCGCTTTTGACTGGTAAAGTTCACCGAGCAACATTTTACTGGGGGAGCGACCAGAGTAGGAAAGGTGCCAAGTCACATTCATGAACTCGGGCTCTGAATCCCGACCTGTACAGAGTCAGAAAGCCGAAGGGACCTGAACATTTTCACGCACCTTTCGAATCGTCATCACCATCTGGGCACTTTTCTTGAGATATGGGCACACGGAGAAGGTCCTGAAAGTCGAGTTGAACAGGTTTACGGATACGAGATAACGGCTTACATTGGGCCCGATATTTTCACCAAAATGGCTGAGATATGGTGGATAGGCATATTCTGTCTGAAAGCCAGATTCGGCCGTTTCGTTGGGAACAGATAGTTCGAAAAGACTCTCTAGGTGTCCTTGGTAGCGATATTGACGTTTACAATTCGAGGCGCCGAAGCACTACATGGTCAAGTGAGAATGCAATCAGCATACTAGACTCGTGGATTGATGTACGATGTATCGCCTAAGCTGCATTCGAGCTTTGTCAAAGGCCTCTTTGTTGAACAGATGTGTCTCATCTGCAACTCGTAGCTGTGTCCTGTACCAAAAGTTGAGCCGACTTAGATGGTGATTCTGACGACTAGCTCACCGAGTTACGATGAATGGGTGGTCCTGAAAGAGTTGTTCATTCCGGCTCCGAGATAACCCCAACCACGGCAAAACATTGTCCTCGTCCTGCTTGGTTGTGATGGGACATTTTCGGGGTATTTCTAGCAGTCTGATGAGGGGAACCGAGAAGGCGAAAGATTCAAGAGCCAGTTCAGCCTCTGTACGATGCCTCTTGTCTGTCGAACCTAGTGGAAACCTGAAGGACCGGGTGAGCAATGACAATACCAAAGAAAGGGCGACTCACGGGTAAGACCAGAATCGTCTCCTCTCCCAAGGATGAGATAGAGGGGATTCCGTTGCAGAATACGAGTGAAAGTGGTCCATAAGGGAAGGCGAGGATGGGATGAGAACAAATGAGGCTCTGAGATCACCGCGCGACACATAATCGCGACTAGAGAGAGAGTTTAGCCATCGAATCCAAGGGAAAAACGGGCGTCACGTACAAAACCTCGCTAGGTAACTGGAACTGAATCTCGGTATGGACATCCTTGTCCTTCAGCCGAAGCCCCCGAAAGACGATCTGAGAATATATCGCCTGTTCGTTCTCCTCCAGTCGATTATAGGTGTAGAGCCAATCCTCATCCAAGACCCGTCTGAACCCAAACCGGGCCGGCTTGAGCTTCATGGGCCAGCCAGTATTGCTCTCGTAGGGATTATTGTTTTGACGCCCAGGACGTAGCAGCCAAATGCTGACAGCAATATCGAATGTTTGATCACGGCCAATGAGCGGTTGTACCACCAGCGAGCGATTCTGAACCTGCTCCAGGGTTTGGTTTTGGTACCGGGCGATATGGGGAAAAGTAGAGCTGTATGTCGAGCTGTATCCACGTCGGCCATGGATAAAGAGGCTTGTCGAGAGGAAAATGAAAGCGACTAGGACGGTAGCGCTCGAGAGAATTCGAATTCCAGCACCAGGTTTGCGATTGGGCGCAGAATCGACCTGCAGTGGACCATCATCAAAGTTTTGCAGCGACGACTGTTCTTGGTCACCACCAAAATCGGGGCGATTGTCGTCCATTCACGACGAAGGATGTCACAGTCGGGAAAGAGTTGTCCTTGTGACCATCACTAACTTGGGAAACCCGTGTGCTGACTGTCAGCCAGTACGGCGCGGTTCCGAAGGGTCGGGTCGGCGGTGATGGCGCGTGATACCATATGAGGATGATACCCGAGCTGTCGGAGGCCTCATATGGTAGGTACCAGTCTGTCAGCTTGCTCATGGGAATGATACATGACTGTCGGGCTCTCGTAGGCCCAATTGATCCTGTCGGCCTTCTCATATGGCAGATACATTTTGTGCAGCTTGCTTATACGGGCGAGTAAGGATGATGGATTAATTCAGCCAGCGCATTTGATACTTAGTCAGGCTGAGGCGTTCAGAGTCACTGAATTCCGGTCAGTCCGCAGGCAAGGTGTTTTTTGACAAAAATTGGACCTCTATCCATACGAAATAAAATCATGACATAGTCAAGACTTTGATCGACTCACTGGCATCCTCATCCGCTTGCTTAAAGCAGCCTCAATGCAGAAAATCAAGATTGTCATGATAGAACAAGGGTAAATTATGCGGTGTCGTCCATTCACGACGAAGGATGTCGGTCAGGAAAGAGCTGTCCTTGTGACCAGCGTCAAGCGCACAAGATCATGATATGACCTAGAGTTCAGTCAGACACGGTTGTCGCGGTGATCTCTTTGTATTCCGCGTCTCATAGACGCCAGGGCAATAAGAAGGGGACTCACTGAGGCTGATACCTGAACCGCGGACGTCAGACGGAACATTTTTGTTCAACAGCTCTTTCTGGATGCTCAATCGCTATCTGAGCACCTCGCTCCAGCTCGACGTTTTTTCGCATTGAATCTCCATGCTAGACCATACAGTATTAGGTCGTCTTCGTGATGTTCTACCCGATTGTTTACCTGCTGAGACAGGATCCGAATTTGCGCATTTGGGCAACATCTTCGACCAGCGGGATTGCTCGGGAAGAGTCGGGATTGCTTGGGTCTGTGAGCGCAGAGCGGCCACCGCAGTTCGAATGAAAATCTTGGTCCTACACCGCATAAGAATGAGCATCTTTAATCAGAAAGCCACGTAAAATAGTCACAGCGGAAAAATGTTGGTTTCGACGCTGAGCGGTTTGAACAAGAGGCGGGAGTCACGTGCACTAATGGCCTTGTCATTGTCGTCGACGATGAGCAAAATCAATCTCGCAAATTCCACAAACCACCTCCACCAAGGCCTCTATACTATAATTTTGGTGGTCCTTGTTATTTTCATCGTCTCTTCCGATACCCTGTCAAGCCCCAAAGCCTGGCTGCTGTCGTCCCGACCTGTCCCGACTTTATTTCCACCAACAGCCACCAACGCGCCTGCAAGGTCGACCTGGTGAAGCTCGCTGCTCCTCTTATGCTCTAAATCAGTCCTACATGCATTATGAAATGTCCCAAGCCTAGGAGGTCTAACCAAATCGTTGGAAAAACCATGTTTTCACCGTCCTGCAATAGACCATTCAAGGACGCATTCTCTCCAACCATTTCTACTAGAACCAAATGGTTACCTCCCCCGACCAATGTAGCATTAAACTAGGCCTCGCCTTGCCATTTTTAGCTTAGATTGGAGGCCACTTTTCTGCCGGGGCGCTGACACAGGCTGGACCAGGAAGAAGACCGGGAAAGCGGTCGTTTCGAGGGAATAGATGCAAGATGGTAAGAATATAACCGTTTTTCATGCAAATATCCTCATTTTTGTTACAGTTGGTGAAAGCAACGTGACACATCAGACTTGAAGCTGCCGTGCTAGCCGGTAGCCTCCGAGAAGCCTTCGTCCGACGTCGCGACTCCTTGTCCAGCAAATTCAATCCACCTTCTGCGAACGACAACAATAGACGCAGGGAAATACTCGTGGTTTGTGACCTGAGGCTCGACCGCGTTCTGGAGCGAGCGTCCAGGCTGCGATGACGACGACAAACGACAAATGAGGACGACGAGAAGACAGCGCAAGGATACCCTACCTTCATTCCGACGTTTAAGCCAATGTTTCTTCTGGAATCGGACAAGGTCAGTAGGTTGAACTGTTTGGAATCCCAATGTTGATCTGATTCTTTCCCCAGGAGAGACTTGGAGAAGCGACCTTCAATCTTGACGAAGAGACTGCCTGAGGAACAATTTGACGGCCTTTTGGCTCAAGGAGATCCACGGACCACCAGAGATAGCAAAATGAGGAAACTAAACTCATCCGGAGGTTCATACTATTTTCATCTCTGTTGGCGGTATATTTGTACCACATCTCCTTGTACTCGTAAATTTATCTTCATCTCAATCAATGACAAGCTGTATGAACAAAAAGATGCCTCCTGCAGTGTTAGCTGCCCGCATAACACAATCCCAGTTTCTTCATAAAACATCAAGTCTTGAGGCGTTTCACCTTTGACAGCAAGATACCAAGAGGTACTAGTAGCTTCATACAGTTCAATCTTTCTAGTAATATTGAATAAAGACAATATTTACTTTCGAAAGTCAAGCATTTTTTTCATATTGGAATGTTATAAGGGTGCTTGAAGGGTGCTATACTTCTCGGCACGGTTGGCGGTTTTTCGGCATGCGACTTGCCGAGGAATGCCGACACATGTCCCACGGGGCGGACATGCTGAGGGCGGAGATGTGGTGCGCGGAGATGTTGGGCAATGACGCGCTAATTCGAACATGTTGAGTGTGTTTACACTCCGTGAAATGAAGCAATCATTCTCGAAATGTGAGCTCGTTTAAATCTCAACGGTCTTACGCTAAAGCAAATATATTGACAAAACATACAGTATGTGCTATTTCTTCTACTGTGTTTGCATTAACCGCTGTCAATATAATATCATTGTTCCTATACGATGGATTGAGGCAAAATCTTGACAAAAGAACAGTAGCAAGGAGCTCGACTGTCAATCTGCCCACCGCCTTCGAGTTGAAAGATCTGCTGAAGCGAACATTCCAGCGCGGCGTAAGTTCCCAGTGGATGGATCTTCAACATTCGCAATTTCCTTAGATCTATCCAACCATAGAATTTCGAGAACTCCCAAGTTGTCAACTGATGCTTTGTATTTCTCGTTGGGCTTCCAGCCGACTAGTGATGGAGCGATGATCAGGAGAAGTATCGAGAGAACTAAGCCGGCTATGACCTGGGACCAGTGAGCGGCTGCCAATATAGCTAGGCTGTACTTACAGGTAGAAGATTGATCTAATAGTTGATCAGAAACCGAGAGGAATTGTGTTCTGTCCAGGGCTCACCTGTAGTTCCGAGACGATTCCTGGCATCGAGACCTGGACCTTGGCAGAGTTGCGTAGATCACCGAGATACAAGGCTATGACCAACGATCAGTTGAAGGAATGGATTAATAGTATCTGGGCCACACACCGGACCAGAACAACTTTGCTGTATAATCCTCGATTGCCTTTTCCAGTTCGTGCAAAGGAACCGTCGCTATCTTCACGGACGGAGCGTTATCCGACGACATCGGCCAGGCAAGTAGCCATGACTGGTTGGTTGACGGCGAAACCGATATCGCATCAAGAATGAAGCTGACAGAATGAATATCACCTGTAAGATTCGACCGAGCCTCACCTTTCCGCCTGTAATAGATACCGGCATGGAGGAAGGTTTAAGCCTTCGACTACTGTCCCATCTTGTTCATCAACAAACTGCTCGCTCCTCGGTACGTGTCCCAGATAGATGGAATGGCATGTGACATACCGTGTTGTAGCATACATCTGAGGTGGCGGCATTGGCTGATGATCCGCACATCATCAATAACAGCCACTGAATTTTGAAAACATCATGAGCTATACTATGGAAGAGTGGTTGTTCTCACCAATTCTATCAGCGAATGATGCTGAATATTGGCATCCCGCCACGTTGAAGATGTTTTTCGTTCGGGACTCTGAAGCGGTAAACCTGTCTCAGCACTTACAGGGATTGTTAAATTAGATACAGTAAGGAAGCAAGAGAAAGCCGAAATGGAGGAGACATTGAAGTTGTAGATTGCAGACATGTTCAGTGCATGTACACTCGATGGATTTAAGGATGTGGTGGAGTCATCGCTGTAATTATGATATGTTCCAGTGTCGACTAGAAGGAAGAATCAGTGACAGGAACTGCTTGTATGCACATTGTAAATTGAATCACTAACACGGGTTCATGGGAGGATCTAGGAGGATCTGGGGTGCAGGCTTTTCTGTGGAATCAACAACATTGAATGACATCCAGAGCACCAGCTGGTCCACATCCCAGGAGTCAATGTTGAGGACATTGGGAGCTGTGAGGTTATCATGAAGTGAGCACATGCCTCAATTGTTGAGCACGACACGAACCAATGGATGGAATGTTAATTTTTGCGCCGCGCTCAAATTCCAATTCATATTCACCAAGCTTCGTAGCTGTGGCGATGCTTGGATACTGGAATCCCGGGAGTGACGGGAGCGCACCACAGGAAACATCCATCGTGTGCGAATTGACCATGGGGGTTCCGACTCCCGAGTTATTTTTGAGGACGTCATACACCATGTTCTCCTGAAGGCCCAATCCGAAACCATGGTCTCGGCTCTTGAGTTGCTGGAGCAGTGGCAGAATGAACGGTGCAGAAGCTGTTAGTTTGTTGAGGACGGGATTGCTTATGTTTCTGCGGATAGTGCGAGATATCACGTATGTAAAAACACAAAATATAATACCTACAATGAGGCTAGCAGGAACGGATCGTTCAACTCGCTGTCTATATTTGTCGTGTAATTCTGGGGTACCGAGGCCAAGCCAAGAAGACTTGGTGTGGTAATCTTGAGTCCGGCCATGAGGGCCAAATACACAGTTATGATGCCGACGCCCCGACCCGAAGCTGAAATTGACAACTGATTCCAGCAGCTATTGATAGCAGATCCAAGACCTAGCCAGGCTGATTGTCTGTCGTGAATACCAGTTATGGTCTTCGTAGAATAGAGAACTCGGCGGAGCGCAAGCTTCTGGGTGATGTAGAGCAATATCATCAAATATACCTGCTGGGTTTGGGAAGGTATAAACCAGTCAAAGCAAGGAACCCACTATCGCAAAAGTCTGAGATCCGATGGTCAAGCTGATAGACAGGATCGTTGTCGCTCTTCCTAGTTTCACCTTAACAGACCCAGCTATACCATATTGATTGGCAATGAGCAGCACGATGTGTATGATGATCAGTAGAAGGTGCAATCCGTACAGGAGCCTATAGGAGACCGTGTTCGGTTTTGGTATCCGCTTGAGCCGTTCACGAAAGGCGGCTTTGTCTGAGAGTTAGAATTGAGTTAGAATCTGGTTTGTGCAAAGACTCAATCTCACCTGTCTTTTTCAAAGGCAAGGTCGTGGACGAATCAAGTAATTCATTCTCGTCTGTGGAGACGATAATGAATTCCGAGGCAGAAGACATCTAGTGGGATCAAAGAATGGTTGAAGAGAGAAGCTGAGGCGTGAAGCTAATAAGTAGCTGAGGTGACAACCGGGATGATAATCATTCAAAACGACGCATATGTGTTGTGGCGTTGATGAGAAATCACGGTCGAATCCAGTGGGCCAACAACGAACTGATATACAGACTTCGAGGAGATTCGATAGCCATCTCCCGCACGAGATAACATCAGATGTCAAGTGAACAGCAAAGTTACGGAAAAGCACCTTGTTGCCTAGAAACAACTCCAGCAGCTACTAGATAGAGAGATGCAGGCCGAGAAAAGAAATATCCGGTTTTAACAAACGGTCCTCTATGATTGGTTCAGCAAAGACCTGTCCTGGAAAGCCGATAGCCAATGCAAAACTCAATTCAATGCAAAGAGGAGATACCACTAAATGAGTGACAAAGTCAGAGTAATACTGTAAAAATTGTGAGAGTAGTCATGCAGAAAATGAGCGTATAACAGGCGACAAATCGGAAGTCCGCCAAAATGATGATATGATAATAATAAAAAGAGTGTCGAATCAGAAAGTACTTATGATACATCTGCATACTGTATGTCTGTCTGATAGAGAAACCAAAAAAGGAGATCAAAAAGAAATATGCACCGAATCGCGACACATTTGCAACAGCTGACCCCATCTTCCTCTTCCTGTTTCTGCGGTACAGATTCCTGGGTTTTGGGCTCTAGTGACAAAGGAGAAGCGTAATGTGAAAAGGGAACGGGAGAATCTCCCGTTCCCTTTTCACATCCTCCATCTCCCGGGGAGATGGAGGAGGCTGCTGATGTCGACCATGGCTTCCGACGCGATTTTCGTCATGTGGCATCGATATCGATGGACGAGAAATCTCTTGTCCTTCATTATCCTCTTCTGCAACTCGAGTCGGACAAATTCGTCGAAAGGGACAGGGCTGAATTCGTCTTCGGCTCTTGGTGGTCGATAATTGGAGTGGTCGTAACCAAATGTGCCAGGCGCCTGAAGAAAAGTTATAAGCGGATGAGAAAGCTGTTAAATGAGGTCGATTAGAAAGAGGGTCTCAGATGGGTGCCGCTAATGGCAAAGGTCTCAGATGGGGGCCGCTACGGCAGGACACAGATGGGAGGCGAAAAGCAAAAGATCTATTCAACATGACTACAGGAATGATGGCAGTAACTATTTGTACAAGTTAGGAATATGCCAAATGCGGAGTCCGACGTCACCAATTCTAACACTCCCGCCTGAAGGATGGACTCCCGCCTAATGAAAGCAGTCATCATATTCGAAAAACTGTCTGACCTGAATCCTGATAATCTTCAATGAAGATTGTAGGCTGGAGATAATTGTCATCAGAATCATTATCCTGGTAGAATGACACAGGAAGGGATGCGATATGAGCAGCTTCGAGAGCAGCAGCAGAACGAGCGCTGTGTGAAGAAGGTCCGACATGATTTGCATATTGCTGAGCAAACATTTCGGGGGTATAACCGGCAGCAAGAGCAGCAGCAAAGGCATTGGATGGTGAAGAAGAATTGGCATTCTTCTGGATCCAGTCCTTGACAAACTGAGGCATGGAATGCATGCATTTGAGCGCGATATGACCAGGACGACCACAGCGGTGACAATCAGTGTTGGTCGGATCACACCAACGATGATTTTGGGCATCGACTGGAAATCCATGAGGGCCGATGGAGCCAGACTGGTTCGCAGAGGATGTATTCATGCGACGAGCAGCAAAACTGAGTTGAGATGTCATAGGCTCAACTTTGACAGAGGGATCTGAAGCAGCGGTGGTTGTGAGCAAATCTTGGACAGCTTTGAGATCTGGCTCAGCAACAGCAGTAAGAATGACACCACGGGCAGTATGGAAAGATGGGTGAAGGTTCATGAGAATGATATCCTTTTGTTCCTGCTCAGGAACAGTGATACCAAGAGCCTTGAGATGGGCAACAGCAGTCTTGATCTCATAGAGATAGACGGCGATATCGCGGGATGAGTCATGCTCGATGCGATAAAGCTCTTGGCGAGCAGTAATTCGATTTGACATACTGGTCTTTTCGAATTGAGCCTTCAAGTCCTTCCAAACTTGAACAGCAGAGGTTCCATCCTCTACAAGGTACTGGTACTCTTCAGAAACCTTTCCGTATATATACGGGAGCAGCTGTTTGTCAAGAGACAGCTTGTCGGTCTCGGTTGCAGTGGGGGCTGTGCCAGCGGTGATGAACTCGGCACCAACACCAAGGAAGAAGAGGTTCATTCCTTTGGACCACTTGGACCAATTGGTGGAATCCAGGTCTGGGATTTTCTGCAGGACAGCAGACAAAGCATTTGGAATGGAGATTGCCATGATGAATGCGCAAGAGTAGATGTTGAAATGATAAAATGCAGTGGAATAGATTTAGAGCTCAGGGCCCATAACCTGTTAAATGAGGTCGATTAGAAAGAGGGTCTCAGATGGGTGCCGCTAATGGCAAAGGTCTCAGATGGGGGCCGCTACGGCAGGACACAGATGGGAGGCGAAAAGCAAAAGATCTATTCAACATGACTACAGGAATGATGGCAGTAACTATTTGTACAAGTTAGGAATATGCCAAATGCGGAGTCCGACGTCACCAATTCTAACAAAAGCTTGAGTAAAATGAGACGCACAGGTTCGATTCGCTCTGGCTTCTTCGGACGCGGACAACCATCTGCCTGCCCGTATCCATCCAAGCCCTGCTTTCGCGCTGCGACTGGTAGACCAACCCTAAGAGAAGGAGTCAGCGAAAAAAAGTCAATGAAATGAAATGAAAAAAGTGCTCACGTCGTTCCAGTGTCCACTGTGGAATCGCGCTCTCCGTGCCATTCCTCTGGTGTCGGATAGGCTTTCGGTGACGAGCAGGCCGCCGATCTTCGACTTTAGTCTAGGTGCGTGAAAAAGTTGCCTGGGTATCGTTATATCCGTTTTAAATGAACGAGCGCTCCCGAATGTCTCGGAAGATGTGACGGTAGCAGGAAAACTTGAGGATACTTATTTACGATCCAGCTTGTAGTATTCATCCTATCGCTCGTAGACTTCACTGAGAAGCATATATGATAAGTAAGAATAAACACAATATATCTTGAAGGTGCCTGAGCAAACTTGAGCAATCGAGGTACGACAATAAACGTCACGTGATGTCCAACGAGGAGGAGGAAAGGACGGCGCAAGCGATCATATTGCAGCCAGGGTGTCAAAGGGAAATTCGAGATGGATGGTCGGAGCTAAATGGATATCGAGGTTGTCCCTCTCTGGCAATGTAATGGCCGCTTGACACAGGCTTGACCAGAATCTACGCAGAAAAATGTGAGCTCGACCCTTGTGGCACAAATGAGGGACACACCAGCCGTAAAGCCTCTTCATGGCGCAAATATTATCATCCGTCAGGTCGTCCGTAGGATCTGTGGACATAATGAGCTAATTCGTTCAAGAAAAAGGTTTAGACGCACCAGGTCCATTCCTACATTCTTTCCCCTCGTGATAAGCGTTATGCTCTCCTGACGATCATCGATAATCCGGTGTCGGACAAGCCGTCACCAGGCAAACGGCACCGGTGACTTTCCGATGGTCATGATACAGTATAGCGACAGATCTGCCTTCGTTGATCCTAGCTGTGAATGGATCATAGCGAAACCGTGTCGAGAGATCCGGTCTGGAGAGATTGTCAAAGATGCAGAGAACAAAGGAAAGCAGCGACGCACTTTTTCTGTCCATGACGGCCTAGGATGTCTCTTTTGCTTTCCGACAGCTTTCCGAGCTCCATGAGCCCTCAAAGCTGCCGACCGATTCCACCATTCCTGGAGAGCTCTCCTCGATTCCAGTGCCCAAAGCGAGGTTTTTCTGAATCGTTTGATTGAAGATTCGGACCGCGACGGCAGCTCGTCGTATGTAGGAGCTCTTGTGAGACGGATATGTCGCAGATGGTGGTTCATTTAGATGACCTGGGTCTCGTTGGGATAGCGACTGTCGAACGCTTGGTCGAACGAGGATGCCTGAAAAACCCCAGTGAGTGACCCATCAACATCAACGGCTCAGGCCAGTGCCGCTGCAAGATGACCATGACAAGCAGAGCATCATGGATTTCGGTATGCAAATGGCAGCTATTTGAGGTAAGAGGATTTGCCGGAGCCTTGAAGGGTAGATTGTCTTTCGACTTAGGACCGCGAATCCGCCGGGGACGGTTGGGTTTCTTTCGTTGGGTCGGTTTCGACCATCCTGTCGGTTAGAATTAGGAGCAGGGCCTGGTCAATGGCCTGAATCCACAGGGATTAGATTGGAAAAGAGCCTGACAATGTTCGGCTTTCGCTCTGGAGCCCTGTAAAAAGGTCAATAATGGCAAGGAGAAAGACGAGCAGAGACAGACTTTATCTCAAGGCTGGACGTGTTGTCTCATGAAAGCCAGTATGATGCTTCGCTGAGAGCTGGATGATTCAATGAGATGGCGCTGACAGCGGAGAGAGCCGATGATCGGCTCTCGATCGTCACTATGTCACATTGGCCACCATCGGGCGCGAGTTTTTTTTCTGCACTCATGTTTGCGGAGGAAATAGAGATATGATACAGTAGTTTCTCTAGAGAAACTGTTTTCCGCCTTCTATTTCAAGGTGCAGAATTATTTCGAAATTGACGACATGGGAACAAATTTTGCTCAGACTCAGAATCCCAAGTTTTTTCTCCTGCTAGGCTCATTCGAGATAGATCTATAGTATATTCGTCGAATTTGGGCTCAGCTTGAGCGCGGCGAACCCGTAACCCTAGCCTCGGGTTCCGCCAGCGGCAAGCCCAAAAAGGTAGTTGCCGCCTTTTGATCAGGATAATTGTGAACCAGCAATATAGAGTCAAGTTTCGGTTCTGAAATATACACAGCCATTAGAGTAACATCTTGAGGCGGTTTCAGAGCCCTTGGAAGACCAACCTCCATCTGAATTTACATAAGTACTTCTTGGCTTCGCGGCATTTCCCGAACCTCCGATCCTTGCCGTCAATCGAGGTATTTTTAGCGCAAAGGCAGACCTGCTTCACCCTCGACCACCAGCGACCACCTCAGTTTTTCGAACGATGCCAGTGCCACCATCTCAATCAGACATTGACATGGCACGAAAGCTCAATTACGCTCTGACGCACCTGGGGCTCCCGCTATTATTGCCCGAGTTGGTTGTCCTCGCATTTTTCGACCGCAACGGAAACTCCATTCTCTATACTATAACCAGAGTCCTCGCGTCGCTACCTGAAATGTCGGTCATGACCTATTTCACTTTTCACATATTCGGTTCCCGTATCCTAAAGTACCTCAAACAATGGGTACTGCTCTGGATTCTTGTCTGGCGATACCCTGCGCTTGGTATGGAAGGAGTTCTTGAGCTTTGCAAAAGGGATGCGTGGGATCCAGAGATGGCTCCTGACGACACGGAGAAAGAGATGTTAGGAGAGGTAACGAGGGCAGCGAAAGAGGTAGTCTCGCCATCGTCCTTCAAATGCTGGGCTTTTATCATCAACGGTGCCATTTATTGTCGAGAACCCGACTCTCCAATCGTTTCTGGTGCCTTCCAGCAGTTTCTCTTTCCCCTGAAGCTCATGGCCTGTGCCGCTCTCTTTTTCACAATAATCGAATTCCTCGTCAGTCTACCCCTTGAATATTTCAACTTTGATCGGCATTTTGAAGAGGATATCGAGAATGCGGCAAACATGCAGGAAATCAGAGCGGAAAATGCCTTGGTTGACGTTGGTGGCGACAAGCATCGGGATTGACGGTCATTCAAGTTGTTTGAAAACTTTCCTTCATCCCTCCGTCCTCCTTCGTAATCGGATATCGTCTCTTGCACTAGACTCCGAATCGCCAAACTGTACTGTACTTTTGGACCTCTTTCATCTTGAACTTCTAGATCTCATATCCCGAACCTTCCGACCACTCTATAGCCACAATCATTGTCATTACTTTTGTAGCGTATCTTGTAGTAGATATCGCCTTTTTGTCCAATGAATCGGAAACTCACCACCAGCCTTTCCTGGGCGAGAATCATCAACAGTAAACATGTTGGTTCAAATGTCTTCATGAAGTCGCACCGTATGGCACCTGCTACAACTCGGAAAATACAACGAGATCAGCCGGATTCGGTGCTGTTGATGGATCTACCATGGGAGCTGAGTCGCGGTTGAACGTCGATCAAATAGAAATGAAGGTGTCTCAGCGACACCGAACCGCCGAGAGGCCCGTATTCCGAGGTCATAACCGCTCCAAAATGGTGGCGCAGGGCGGCCCGACAAAGTCCCCATTTGGTAGCACGTCGGGTTTGATGGGATCCTTCCTGTTTTCAAACATGTCTTCCACCATGATCGAACCGACGAATGGTACTCTGCAAACCATACAGCAGATCATCACAGCAATTGTTGTTCTGACTCCATGGGCGCAACATCAGCTCGAATCTGTCCTTATCTATCATGGCCTGGGCGAAATGGCTTCAAGCAATTGCCTACGGTCTCTTGACTTACATGGTGAGCTTCCACTTCCCTGCTATTATCCTGTGGCCTTTTTCGCGCCTGCTCTTTGTGCTGCGCCCAGGGCTTAGACAAAGGATTGGAGCACATCTGAAAATGAAGGACGCAGTGCGGGCAGTGCAAAGACAGTCGTCTTCCCGAGACTGGACGTCAGGGTCATCGACGGTCATCATGGACTATAAACATGGCCACGTATTATACTCGAGAGCCTCAATCTCCAATTATTGTTGGAGGCGTCCAGCAGCTCGTCATTTTGGTGAAGAGGACCATCAGCGGCACTATTGCTATTCTCACCCTTCTGCTCATTTCTGCTTTCGTTAAACTTGTTCGAGAAACCAATAGCGAAGACTCGATTCCGACGCTTGAGCAGCTCATGCAGGAAAGCGGTGGTGAACGAGTCCTTCGTGAGCTGGTACTTGGAAAACGGTTGATTGATGACGAAGAGCCACAGATAGCAGATACCGTTCGTAGTGAAAAGTCTCTGCACTCCAATTTATACATATATTCAAATCTTTTTTACCCTGCGCCACCGGTGATCGTGGGAAGCATCGGGAAGCTTGCGGCCTGGCTCACGCACGTGACGCAAGAAGCCTTGTTGCCCTCAGGTGACGACCTCGAAAACCAACCACGAAATGGGGCATCACCATCATATAATCGCTGAACCTGCTCCAATATTCCTAGCCGATTACCAGACCGAGAGTACATTCGAGCAGATACCAATCATGTCGGCTGCTTTTTCTGCTACCTGACGACCAGAATTGACGCAACGGCAGAGATTTTGCAGATATGTCTAGCACGGATCCAGTGGTAAGACGAGAACTAGCGGACCGCATAAGAGACGCGTGCATCAATGGTAAGCCACGCTTTTTGTCAACGAGGCGGAAATTTGATGCAGAACCAGTTGGATTTTTTTACAGTTCGTTCCAATCGGCTCCCGCTCTGATCTATCGCCAACCTGAATCTCGTTTCCAGTCAATAACCATGGTATCCCGCCAGAAGTCATCTCCAGGGCGGTCGAAGCGGCCCAGCGATTCTTTTCACTGCCGAGTGCTTCTAAAATGGATGTGCGTCTGTATTGATGGGCCATGGTCCGGGAAATCGAGCTCATCTAATTATCCCCAAGATTGACATACACAAATCTTCCAACTTCAAAGGATATACCGCGCTTCTTGGAGAGAATACCGACCCAACGGGACAGGGTGATCTGCATGAAGGTTTCGATCTCGGTTGGGAAGAAGCAAATCCTGAAGGTAACAATGCTCGGGATGATGGCGCGATGTCTGGGCGGAACATCTGGCCGGATGGATTGCCTGGCTTTCGGGAAGAAGTTCTCTCGTACTAGTACGTTGGTCATTTCCGTCTAGCTCCCAATCTGATTCCTTGTCGATCCGCCGTAGTCACGCAGCGGTACGATTAGGTCAATCCCTGTTTCCACTTTTTGCGCTGGCATTGGATCTGCCAGAGAACTTTTTCGATGACAAGGTAACGAATAGTCTGCTATTGGAGTTGTCCTTACTGTTTTCCATAGACCACGAAACCTGCCGCAATCATGCGCCTTTTACATTATCCACCTCAGCATGCATCGTCAGTGGAAGAAAATGGCAAGATAATCGGGATAGGCGCTCATACTGAGTACGTGTAGCTCCGCTTTTCCTTACTCTCTCAATCTAAAGTCTTCCTTAGCTACGAGGTAAGCCTCGATTTCTTTGATGGGGATGTCGGGGAGTAACCAAGAATGCATTCTCTTCTTTTTTTGACTTGCAGTGTTTCACGATTCTATGGCAAGACGATGTAGGAGGCCTACAGGTCCAGAACACCGACGGGAATTGGATCGATGCAGTCCCTATTCCAGGGACATTGGTTTTGAATCTAGGTGATCAATTTGCGCGCTGGACCAGTCAGTTTCTTCGATTCTTTTCCCAGTTTTCATGCCAATGAATGTGGATCCAGACGACGTTTTCAAATCTACCCTGCATCGTGCCATAAATCGTTCAGGAGCCGAGCGATACTCGATGCCTCTTTTCTTTGGGACTGACTATGATGTCTTGCTGGAGGTATTTACATCTATCTACAGCTTTTTCTTCATTCCTTCTGACTGCTGTACAAAGCCGCTTCCTAGCTGTGTCTCTTCGGAAAATCCTCTCAAATATGACGTCGTTACAGCCGGTGACTATGTCAAATCTCGGCTTGAAACGACATATGCTCATTCAGCATCCGACTGAATGACTGCATCTGATACATGATCTTCCGTTAATACACTGCTGTTCCCCATTTTACCCACGCTTTCGGCCGAAGAAGACGCAAATAGCGCTGTTTCCGGATTGTCCCGGCTATGGGACAGGAAAACAGCTCGTGTGACCCATCGTGGTTTCACATTAGTCTTGTTGATGTCAGTGATAGGTCCACAGCAATTTGACCGAGGACATGGTGTGGAATTCAACTGGCGTTCGACTTGAAATTAGCGCTACGACATTTCTGCTATCACACAGCCGTGGCTCCGTGGGCGATATTCAGGCTCAACAAACTCTACTTGCTTCGACTTGGACATCGGACCGCACCCTAGTAGATACTAGTGAGAATGTTTCAGTCTAGGTCAAGACATTCATCGCTGACGTGATCCCAGCCTAGTCTCTCGTTACCATCAGCTAGCCAGTGTCCCCGATAGAATCTATTAAAGATTTAATCTTGCCGGCACTTCTTCTTGTGGGGTTCTTCCAGGGCAAGCCTTCGTCTCGCTCAGCCAGTCGGACCTGAACCAGTCTGGTGTCCATGGTGAATCCACTTGCTACGTATTTCAGCGCTCTTTGGTACCAGTGACCGGAAGAAACCACAAGGGCATCAATTCTTGACGCGGTACCCGGTTTGGAAGATTTGCCGAAATCGTATAAGAGTCAGACCGCAAGGATTTGATTTGTTTCGCCCGCTTGATTGCTGTTACGTCCACCCTATATCGCTTTTTACCCTTTCTCTATGGCTGCTCCTCTTCCTTCATCCAATCATCGCTTGGAAAACGACAATCCCTTCAATCCTGGCAAAATCTTCACAGTCGATGGCCTGGTAGCAGTCGTTACAGGGGGAGGAACAGGTTTGTATACATTTTCATTTTTAGACTGTTGAACGTCATCTCATTGGTATTTCTAGGCATTGGCCTCATGATTGCCACGGCGCTTGAGAACAATGGTGCGACAGTTTACATTGTGGGTAGGAGGAAAGAAGTTCTGGAAAACGCTGCCAGGGAACATAGTGTGAGTTTCCTTTTATCCGATATGCAGAACTGTCTCAGTTGCCCCTTGACAGCGATTTGACAAGATCATACCCCTTGTTGGCGATATCACAAAACGCGAATCATTAACATCTCTCGTCGACATCGTCAAAGTCCGACATGGATACATCGACCTGTTGGTGAACAATGCTGGAATTGTTAGAAATCTCTATTTCCATCCGCTTCCTAAACCACCGCACCCGTGTCCTATTGAACCGCCGTCGCCTCCGCATTCTCCTTCATGTGACGTCCCGACAAACTCTATCAAAGCTTTTCAATCTGCGCTTTGGGACGCAGGCTCTCCCGATGACTTTGCCGACGTCTTCGCAACAAATGTAACTTCAGTCTATTACACCACGGTGGCGTTTCTCGACCTCCTTCATCAAGGAAACATTAGAAAACAGAAAACTCCATCCGGAGCGCCACCATATCACACCTCACAAGTCCTTTCGATTTCGTCTTCTGGCGCATTTAGAGCAGATCCTTTGATTCTCTCAATGTCGTATACTCTGTCAAAAGTCGCTTCGACGCATCTTGGAAAGGTTCTAGCCAATCTGCTGGCACCTTGGGGAATCAGAAGTAATCTCCTCGCTCCTGGAGTCTGGCCCAGTGGTGAGCGCTCCCCCGGAATTCTTCGTTTCGTCTATGATTCTGACTTTTGACTCGTTCAGAAATGACCAATACTCAAATGTCAGAGTTTAAACTTGACCCTTCTACGATGGCCAGCTCTGTCCCTCTGAAACGCGCTGGGACTGCGGAGGTAAGTTTCAAGTTTTCAGTTTCGAGGTGGCTCAGAGGTTCATTGGCGATTCTTAGGATATGGCTGGAGCTATCTTATTCTTGGCTAGTCGAGCTGGAGCTTATGTCAATGGTAGTGTCTTTCTGGTAGACGGAGGTCGAGTTTCCAGTTTGGTTTCACCCATTTAGATGAACTGGCCCGCCGGCTGGGATGGAAGCAGCCGGGACTTTCCCGAGCATTACCAGTTGATTCCCTTCATCTCCGATGGTCTTGGGAAGGTCAAGAGGTACGCGTATCTCGTGGCGTTGACTGTCCTCGGGGATCAACGTGCGCTCTCTCAAGGACTTTTTACATTGCTACATTAAACAAATTATTGATTGTACAGTAATGTGGAACATTAGCTATAAGACTAGTATTGTATTGCGAATGAGAGTGAATCCAAAAAGTTCGCGTTATGCGGCGCCAGGGCAACTTTTCTTGTCAAACTTTGCGCTTGATGAGAACTAGCTCACGCTGTCGCAATTTCGACACAGCAAGGTCCAACGATACGGTCCGAAGATTATAGTCATGGTCGGAGAATAAAAATGTGTAATCTTGAGGATCGAGCCAGCGCTGTTCGCAAGTTTGGTCCAAGACTTGCTGCAAACGCAAAGTCCTGAGAGCAGAGCATTCAGAATACCGTCACGCCAAGGAAAAGAAGCTCACGAATCAGATGGGATTTCAGTCTCCACGATCTCTGCTTTCTCAGGACTTGCAACAATGATGGACAATCGAACAGGTCTCATGAATTTGTGCGTGAAGTCGGATAATGAGCTCGAGGTCAAGGATGAAAGGCTCAAGTGACGCTTATGTCCAGAATGGCGAGATGTTACAGCAGGAAGAGACACGCGTCGATTATGCTTGACTGGATTTGAGTAACCTAGAGTGAATGTGAATTGTAGGTAAAGCGGTCTTCAAAACTAGGACGCACCATGAGCACATGTCCGCATAACAGCATAAGCCCGTCCCGAACCAAAAAACTCCAGCCTATCGGATTCATCGAGGGCTGTGGATTCAAAGGTCAAACAAGGAATACAATGTAAGCAAGAGCCAACCCACTTTCGATATTGTAGTCGATAGACCGGTCTTCGTTGACCAGAAATGCGCTCCAGCTATCGGTGAAACGCGAAATGGCGGTTTTAGATACAAGGGCTTCGATGGAAAGCTGAGGTGACCACGAATGTTTCCAGTAGTTCCATAAAGCCAGTCCGATTAGGTCTTTCACGGTTGCATTGCGTTTCAGAGACAGGTTCATCATTTCCGAATGAGGAGCCTCGGCATACGGGAAGTAAACCTGGACATTGACAGCTGGGAGCGATTCAGTGGTGGGAATCGAGAGACGCATGAGGTCGTTAAATGCATTATTATGGTTCGCCGTGGGATTCATAAAAAGAGTCGTTAGTCCTGACTGTTCAGGACACTTTATGGGTGCAACAGAGCGGCGTGAAAAAGAGAGCATCGAATGGCTCGGAGCTGGGGTTATAGATTCCTCGGGTTCGTCATTGTATTCTTCGAGGACCCCAGAAAGGGCCATTGCATGACGAAGAGGATTGCTGGAAAAGGAAACACTGATGTTTCGTGGATGCCGCCGGGGAAAGGATCGTAAGGGTTCGCTGGAAATCTCGTCCATAGGTGAAACGGACGACAAGGAGCTGAAAGAGCTGAAGGAATCAAATGTGGAAGCCACCGGGGCTGAAGCTGCTAGCGTCGATTGAGAGGACGGAACACTGTTTTTGACCGATTTAATTAATGTCATGCACAAAAATCTGGGACAAGCTGACTCACATGTCACCAAGGGAACTTGAAGCTGAAGAAATATCGTGAGGTCTCCACTGAGACATAGTGTTCTGGTTCATGCCCGAGCTTCGAGCCGAGCGGTTGGTCGAGAACATGGGGGTTCCGTGAATGCCAGCTCGATGAAGGTCCGTTTATAAATGATGACAAATGTCGGGGCGGCCATTGAAGGGCTGTGCGTAATTATCATGAGATTGTCAAAGCGTGAAAGATCCAGGTCTTACAGGGTCCACTTGAATACCAGACCAGGATGAAATAGGCCGCGGCGACAGCAATTATGACGCATCTGCCAGAGCGCCGCAGCAACCAAGGAGACCGAGCGCAACAAGCGGGAAGAATCCGCGGGGTATGACCGCATCAAGGAAGACAACCGAAAAACGTCGGTGACCAACGGTAAACAACAAATTAGTTCGGGACCCTGCAGGACCCTGCTTGGCCCTGGGCCCTGTTGTGGCGGAACCAAAGCGACGCTTTCAGGGCGATGGCTTTGGCAGAGGCAAAAAAAGACTCGAGATTGGAGGAGAATCAAACGCCGCTTTGTCGAGTTGCTGTTGCCGCAATCCATCGACAGCTTTACCTGGATTCACATTTGAGAACTCACGACAATTAATCAAGCAAGAGCAAACCTGACGACAGAGTATAGCAAGCTGGAGGACGTATCATGTCTCTATTGTTCCGGGAATGCTGGACACAGTAAAAGCTGTACGAAACGAGCCGCGGTCGTCGTTGGTGGCGTGAGTGACGAATGTGACGACGTCACATTAACGGTCACCATTGAGCCTGCCCTAAATCCGGGTTGTGCACCATAACGTTCCCCAGACACCTACATGCTAAGGCCTTTCGCCGATTTTGTATAAATGAACGGGGTCTATGTATCTCAATTCCAACCGAAATATCTGCAATAAGTACTGAAAGGGAGCGGCTAAGTATCCTTGGTATTGAGACTCATTCTTGTTTACAAGCGCAGCCAACGGCTCTACTTTTACCATGATTTTTATAAATCACCTTTAAGATGGGTTGAAAGAGGCAACGCTCTGATGGAACTGGGACTTGAGGTGAAAAAAGCGCTATTTGGTCTTGTTGATTCCAGAAGCTTCTGGAAATTTTCGCACCTCTTTGCTCTGCATCATGTCGACCGACGAGCTGCTCGACGAACGTGTCTCTGTCTCCCAATCCAAGCGTGCTGTAGACGCCCTTCATGCCAATCAGACCAAAAGAGCCGCTGCCAGTGCCGACAGCCAGCTTCTCCCAGGCAAACAGCAACACGTATGGCTCACCGTCTCCCTTAAAGAATTGCCCCCAAAGCATAAACTGAAGCCTGGAAAAATGTAAAGTCGCTATATCTCGCTCTGTGCATCATCTAATTGTGGTTTTAGCCCAATCGTTCATCCTATAGTCGATCCCAGGACAGCGTCCATATGTCTCATCACCAAAGACCCTCAGCGAGAGTACAAGGACCGTATCGAACAGAGCAACGTCAAGTTCATCTCACGGGTCGTTGGCCTTTCAAAGCTAAAGGGCAAATTCCGTGCCTTCGAACCTCGCAGGGTCCTTTTGCAGAACCATGACCTCTTCTTGGCCGACGAGAGAATTGTCCCTATGCTGCCCAAATTGCTTGGCAACAAATGGTTCGACGCTAAAAAGTACGTTTTCTATCCTTATATTATCTATTCAAGGTCTCATGTCGAACGTAGACAGCCCATACCGGTCAACTTGGAGCGCAAAGACCTCAAGGGTACCCTGGAACGTGCAATCTCTTCAACGTACATGACCCAAAATCGTGGAACATTTGTGTAATGGTACCCCTTCGAACCTTTTGCGGTCGACTAATCAATATGCTCAGATCAATAAAAATTGGCACTCTGGCGCATACGCCGGCTCAGATTCTCGCGAACCTGAAGACGGCTCTGCCAGCTGTCGCAGCGGCCATCCATGGTGGCTGGGACAACATCCAGAGCTTTGGTATCAAAACCAGCGGCAGCGCCAACCTTCCGATCTGGAGCTGCAATTTGGACGACAAGCAGGGTGGACGATGGAACGGGTTGACGACTGTATCTGAAAGCGAAGGTGAAGACGACAGTGAAGACGACGCCATGGACGTGGACGAGGCGAAGCCATCGGTGTCCAAGGGAAAGAAACGTGGGGCTGACGAGGACAAAGAAGAAGAGAAGGAGAAACCAAAGAAGAAGGCAAAGAGCTCAGAAACACCTTCCACCGTCGCCAAACCTCTATCCAAAGCTGCGAAGCCAGTGTCCACCGTCAAGGACGTCGCTGCCCAATCCAAAAAGCGCAAAGCCACCGAAGACGCTGCAGCATCATCTGCAGAACCTTCCAGCGCCAATTCAGCATCTCCCAAACGCCCAAAGAAATCCCAAGATTCCAATAAACCTCCTCGCCCTCCTGTATCAACAAAAGCTGCTCCATCGAAACCTGATATCGCTGCAGACCTGGCTGCGACTCTAAATGCAGCAGCAGCATCTATCACTCCTGCCAAAAAGTCCAAAGCCGACGTTGTCGCTTCGACACCGACTCCAGCTTCCGAATCCAAAAAATCGAAAAAGAACAAGAACAAGGCCGAAGTCGCTGAGGCTCCGGTACCCGCACCACCACCTCCAACACCGGCAGCTGCTGACGCCGCGGGATCGAAGAAGCGAAAGAAGAACAAGGGTGAAGCTGCAACACCTGAATCTCCAGCTGTCTCGACAAAGAAGGCTGATGTCGAGGAACCTCCTACTGCTGCTACCCCCATGTCGAAGAAGGAGAAGAAGAAGAAGAGTCAGGTCGAAGAGGTCGCACCTGCGGTAGCGGTCGCTGCTGCTGAACCGAGTTCGAAGAAAGAGAAGAAGAAAAAGGCACAGGAAGAGGCAGCAGCGGTTGAAGTGATTTCAGAGGCGATTGAATCAGTCAAGAAGCCCAAGAAGGAAAAGAAGAAAAAGGCACAGGAAGAGCTGGACGCTGTTGAGCCAGTCGCTGAGGTCGTCGAGCCGACACCAAAGTCGAAGAAGGAGAAGAAAGTCAAGGCGGCGGACGAAGAGGTGTTGAAAGACAAGGACATTGTGGCGGATGCTCCGAAGAAGAAATCTGGGGACAAGAAGAAGGAGAAAACAGTCAAAATTGGAGGTGGGAAGAGCGTCAAGGATGGATTCCTCGGGAAAAAGGCCGGTCGCTCATAGAGCACTAGCAGTATGTGTCGTTTTCAAATATAACGTGCTGATTCCGCTCCAAGTATTCTGCCTGACATTTATTTCCATTTATTCCCATCTACCCTGCCACCGCTTGTCCCCATGACACCTTGACACCGGAGAGAAGCCAGGACTGGGTCCATTTAAATCTAACGTGACTAGGTTAACTCCAACCACCCCACCATGTCCACCGAAGAGAAGAGCTTCAAAATCGCTGTCTCAGACGATCAGCTCGCGCTTTTGCGCAAGAAACTTGATCTTCATGTGTTTCCTGACGAGTTGGAGGATGCAGGAAGAAAGTATGGTGCACCCTTAGCTGACATTCGCCGCTTGGTCGCCAGATGGAAAGACGGTTTCGATTGGCGCAAAGAGGAAGCTCGACTCAACGAGGAGCTTCCTCAATTTACCAGAGACATCGAGGTCGAGGGCCATGGGACGCTCAATATCCATTACGTCCACCAGAAGAGCCAAGTGGAAAACGCGATTCCCTTGTTATTCGTCCATGGATGTGAGCTGCCTTTGCTCATTGTCATCTAAATCCGCTAAACCGAGCACTCTAGGGCCTGGCAGCTTCATAGAAGTGCGAAAGATTCTTCCTCTTCTTGTGAAACCTTCGTCAGATCAACCGGCATTCCATGTCGTAGCGTTGAGCTTGCCAGGATATGGCTTTTCCCAGGGTCCTTCCAAGCAGGGTTTCCGGTCTGCTCAATATGCCGAGGCAAGCCTTTGATCGGATCTTTATGTTTCACAAATGACCATTGAACATTTAGGTCGGTAATAAGCTGATGCTGGCATTGGGGTATGACAAGTATGGTATGTTTCGGTGGAATATTGCTCTGGCAGTCCTGACCAGCCTTGACTAGTGACCCAAGGCGGAGATTGGGGCTCCATCGTCAGTCCATCACGTTTTCATGCATCACGAATGGCTGAAATTTTGTCTCGTAGATCACTCGAGCGATTGCAAACCAATATGGTGGCAAACATAGTATGGCGTGGCACACAAATATGCCTATGTGAGTATCTTTCCTCCTGTCGAGACTGTTTCATTGACCTGTTCTGCTAGGACTTCGCCACCGAAGCTTCTTTCACAGCCCTTGACATACTTGTCTCAGGCTGTTAGCCCACCAAAGAAGTCTGACCCACGTTTTGCCCGCGGAGAGTGGTTTAGCGCTCAAGGCAACGGTTATTTGGTATTACAATCTACTCAACCGCAGACATTGGGCTATAGTCTCGCTGATTCTCCCGTTGGTCTGCTTGCCTGGATATACGAGAAACTCGTCAATTGGACTGATGAGTATCCTTGGGATGACGATGAAGGTAAGTTTGAAAAATCTACCCGAGGATTCTTTCAACTGACACCTTTACCGTTCTGACGTGGATTTCAATCTATTACTTCTCTCGAGCGGGCCCGGCAGCTTCTCTTCGTATCTACTACGAGATCATTCCGTCCGGTGAGGCCTTTCAATTCAAATGGACCAACAAAGCGACGATTCCTGCGGGCGCCTCCCTATTTCCCAAAGAGCTATTCTATGCACCGCTCAGGTGAGCTCATTGTATGCTCTTATCATTTTGAGCTAATCTCCTTGTCTTTAGCCTGGTCAAGAGCTACAGAGGCCTTGTATTCCACGCTGAGCACGATAAAGGTGGACATTTTGCGGCACATGAGGTCCCAGAGGCCCTAGTTGATGATTTGAGAAGGATGTTTGGCAAAAAAGGGCCTGCTTATGGTGTCGTCCCCAAGAAGACTGGCTATTCAGAGGGTCCTGTAGCTCGTATGTAAATCGACAAGATTTGCACGATCGCTCATTAGTTATGTGCTGCTTACAAATACTGCCTGCTGATTCAGCTTCAGTATTCCGACATTGAATTCCATTTACTCGCACCTGGCCATGAAAATCGAGACCGAAGAAACCAAACGCCCGGGGCCATTTACAACGTGACCACGTTGACTTTACTCGGATCACCATTTGCTCGTCATGTCCACCGAAGAGAAGAACTTCAAAATCGCTGTCTCAGACGAACAGCTCGCGCTTTTGCGCAAAAAACTTGATCTTCATGTATTTCCTGACGAGTTGGAGGATGCAGGAAGAAAGTATGGTGCACCCTTAACTGATATTCGCCGCTTGGTCGCCAGATGGAAAGACGGGTTCAATTGGCGCAAAGAGGAAGCTCGACTCAACGAGGAGCTTCCCCAATTTACCAGAGACATTGAGGTCGAGGGCCATGGGACGCTCAATATCCATTACGTCCACCAGAAAAGCCAAGTGGAAAACGCGATTCCCTTGTTATTCGTCCATGGATGTGAGCTGCCTTTGCTCATTGTCATCTAAATCCGCTAAACTGAGCACTCTAGGGCCTGGCAGCTTCATCGAAGTGCGAAAGATTCTTCCTCTTCTTGTGAAACCTTCGTCAGATCAACCGGCATTCCATGTCGTAGCGTTGAGCTTGCCAGGATATGGCTTTTCGCAGGGTCCTTCCAAGCAGGGTTTCCGGTCTGCTCAATATGCCGAGGCAAGCCTTTGATCGGACCTTTATGTTGCACGAATGACCATTGAACATTTAGGTCGGTAATAAGCTGATGCTGGCATTGGGGTATGACAAGTATGGTATGTTTCGGTGGAATATTGCTCTGGCAGTCCTGACCAGCCTTGACTAGTGACCCAAGGCGGAGACTGGGGCTCCATCGTCAGTCCATCACGTTTTCATGCATCACGAATGGCTGAATTTTGTCTCGTAGATCACTCGAGCGATTGCAAACCAATATGGTGGCAAACATATTATGGCGTGGCACACAAATACGCCTATGTGAGAATCTTTCCTTCTGTCGAGACTGTTTCATTGACCTGTTCTGCTAGGACTTCGCCACCGAAGCTTCTTTCACAGCCCTTGACATACTTGTCTCAGGCTGTTAGCCCACCAAAGAAGTCTGACCCACGTTTTGCCCGCGGAGAGTGGTTTAGCGCTCAAGGCAACGGTTATTTGGTATTGCAATCTACTCAACCGCAGACATTGGGCTATAGTCTCGCTGATTCTCCTGTTGGTCTGCTTGCCTGGATATACGAGAAACTTGTCAATTGGACTGACGAGTATCCTTGGGATGACGATGAAGGTAAGTTTAAAAAATCTACCCGAGGATTCTTTCAACTGACACCTTTACCGTTCTGACGTGGATTTCAATCTATTACTTCTCTCGAGCGGGCCCGGCAGCTTCTCTTCGTATCTACTACGAGATCATTCCGTCCGGTGAGGCCTTTCAGTTCAAATGGACCAACAAAGCGACGATTCCTGCGGGCGCCTCCCTATTTCCCAAAGAGCTATTCTATGCACCGCTCAGGTGAGCTCATTGTATTCTCTTATCATTTTGACCTAATTCCCCTCTTCGAGCTTGATCAAGGCCTACAGAGGGCATGTATTTCACGCTGAGCACGATAAAGGTGGACATTTTGCGGCACATGAGGTCCCAGAGGTCCTAGTTGATGATTTGAGAAGGATGTTTGGCAAAAAAGGGCCTGCTTATGGTGTCGTCCCCCAGAAGACTGGCTATTCAGAGGCTCCTGTAGCTCGTATGTAAATCGACAAGATTTGCACGATCGCTCATTAGTATGTGCTGCTTACAAATACTGCCCGCTGATTCAACTTCTGAATATAGTATTCCGACATTAAATTCCATTTATTCGTACCTGGCCATGAAAATCGAGACCGAAGAAACCAAACGCCCGGGGCCATTTAAAACGTGACCAGGTTGACTTTACTCGGACCACCATTTGCTCGTCATGTCTACCGAAGAGAAGAACTTCAAAATCGCTGTCTCAGACGATCAGCTCGCGCTTTTGCGCAAGAAACTTGATCTTCATGTATTTCCTGACGAGTTGGAGGATGCAGGAAGGAAGTATGGTGCATCTTTGACAGACATTCGCCGCTTGGTCGCCAGATGGCAAGACGGGTTCAATTGGCGCAAAGAGGAAGCTCGGCTCAATGAGGAGCTTCCCCAGTTTACCAGAGACATCAAGGTCGAGGGCCATGGTACCCTCAATATCCATTACGTTCACCAGAAGAGTCAGGTGGAAAACGCCATCCCCTTGTTATTCGTCCATGGATGTGAGTTGCCCTTGCTCATTGTCGTCTGTCCAGGTCCACTGAAATGCACATGATAGGGCCTGGAAGCTTCATAGAAGTGCGAAAGATCCTCCCATTGCTTGTTAAGCCTTCGCCAGATCAACCAGCATTTCATGTCGTAGCGTTCAGTTTGCCAGGGTATGGCTTTTCACAAGGTCCTTCGAAGCAGGGTTTCCGGTTTGCTCAATATGCCGAGGTAAGCCTTTGATCGGATTTTTATTTTTCCAGGCTGACACCATTCAGGTTGGTAATAAGCTGATGCTGGCATTGGGGTACGACAAGTATGGTACGTTTCGATGCAATATTGCTCTGGCAGTCCTGACCAGCTCTAGTGACCCAAGGAGGAGACTGGGGCTCCATGGTCGGTTTATCGCCTTCTCTGGGTTTTTGAAGTACTGAATTTGATCTGATAGATCACTCGAGAGATTGCAAACCAATATGGTGGCAAACATAGTATGGCGTGGCACACCAATATGCTCATGTGAGAATATTCCAATCTTTCGAGGCTCTCGCTGATCTGTTCGACTAGGCCAGATCCACCGACGTTTATTTCGCTTGTTTCACAGCCGTTGACATTGTTATCGCTGGTCACCAACCCACCGAAGAAGACCGACCCAGGTTTGACCCGTCTCCAGTGGTTTCTCACTCAAGGCAATGGGTATTTCGCATTGCAGTCTACTCAGCCGCAGACCTTGGGCTATAGTCTCGCTGACTCCCCCGTTGGTCTCCTTGCCTGGATCTACGAGAAACTTATCAACTGGACCGACGAATATCCTTGGGATGACGATGAAGGTACCGTAAAAGATACTGCTTCAATCAAGCTTCAATGACGAGCTGACACCTTTACAGTCCTGACATGGGTTAGCATCTACTATTTCTCTCGAGATGGACCAGCTGCTTCTCTTCGCATCTACTACGAGGTCTTCCAGGCCGGTGAAGTGGTGGGACCTTACAAGTGGACCAACAAAAGCACGATTCCAGTGGGTACATCCTTATTTCCAAAAGAGCTCATCCATGCGCCGCTCAGGTGAGCTCATTGTATTCTCTCATCATTTTGACCTAATTCCCCTCTTCGAGCTTGATCAAGGCCTACAGAGGGCATGTATTTCACGCTCAGCATGATAAAGGTGGTCATTTTGCGGCACATGAAGTGCCCGAGGACCTAGTTGATGATTTGAGAAAGATGTTTGGCAAACAAGGGCCTGCTTATAGTGTTGTAGCGCAGAAAACTGGTTATTCAGAGGCGCCTGTAGCTCGTACGTAAATCGTCAAGATTTGCTCAGTCGCTCATAGTGTCTTGCTTCCAAATACCACCCTGCTGATTCAGCCTCAAAGTATTCGACATTGATTCCATGTATTCGCCATTCGCACCTGGTCCACTTGTGGCCATGACTCACTCTAGAAACCAAATTGAAAACGCCCCGGTCCATTTGAAACGTGACCAGGTTGTAATTGTCTTTAACTGCCACTTACTCATCATGTCGACTGAAGAGAAGAGCTTCACAATCGCTGTCTCAGACGATCAGCTCACGCTTTTGCGCAAGAAACTTGATCTTCATGTATTTCCTGACGAGTTGGAGGATGCAGGAAGGAAGTATGGTGCATCTTTGACAGACATTCGCCGCTTGGTCGCCAGATGGCAAGACGGGTTCGATTGGCGCAAAGAGGAAGCTCGGCTCAATGAGGAGCTTCCCCAGTTTACCAGAGACATCAAGGTCGAGGGCCATGGTACCCTCAATATCCATTACGTTCACCAGAAGAGTCAGGTGGAAAACGCCATCCCCTTGTTATTCGTCCATGGATGTGAGTTGCCTTGTTCACTGTCGTCTGAATCCACTGAAACGCGCATGATAGGGCCTGGAAGCTTCATTGAAGTGCGAAAGATTCTTCCATTGCTTGTCAAACCTTCGTCAGATCAACCGGCATTCCATGTTGTAGCTTTCAGTCTGCCAGGATATGGCTTTTCACAAGGTCCTTCGAAGCAGGGCTTCCGGACTGTACAATATGCCGAGGCAAGTCATTACTCAGATCTTCATTTCTCAAGACTGACGGCATTCAGGTTGGTAATAAGCTGATGCTGGCATTGGGTTACGACAAATATGGTGCGTTTTAGTGAATGATTGCTTTGCCAGTCCTAATAAGCCTTGACTACAGTGACTCAAGGTGGGGACTGGGGCGCCAGGGTCGGTGTATCACAATTTTGCGCTTTATGGAGTACTGAATTCGGTCTGGTAGATCACTCGAGAGATTGCGAACCGATATGGTGGCAACCATAGTATGGGCTGGCACACAAATATGCTCATGTGAGAATATTCCTATATGTCGAGGCTCTCGTTATTTAACGTGTTTGACTAGGCCAGATCCACCAAAGCTTCTTTCACAGCCCTTGACATATTTGTCGCTGCTCATTACCCCACCGAACAAGGCGAACCCACATTTCGCCCATGATCAATGGTTCCGCACTCAAGGCAATGGCTATGGTGCATTGCAATCTACCCAACCGCAAACATTAGGCTACAGTCTCGCTGACTCTCCCGTTGGTCTCCTTGCCTGGATCTATGAGAAACTGATCAACTGGACCGACGAATATCCTTGGGATGACGATGAAGGTATGTCAAAGACATTGCGTAGATGCAACGTAGATGCCAAGCTGACCCCTTTATGGTCCTCACGTGGGTTTCCATCTATTATTTCTCTCGGGCAGGTCCAGCTGCTTCTCTTCGTATCTACTACGAGGTCGCTCAGGGCGGTGAAAGAGTCGGACCTTACAAATGGACCAACAAAACCACGATTCCAGTGGGTACATCTCTATTTCCAAAAGAGCTATTCCATTCGCCGCTCAGGTGAGCTCATTGTATTCTCTTATCATTTCGAGCTAATCCCCTTGTCTTTAGCTTGGTCAAGAGCTACAGAGGGCTCGTATTTCACGCTCAGCACGACAAAGGTGGTCATTTCGCTTCACATGAGGTCCCAGAGGTCCTGGTGGAGGATTTGAGAAAGATGTTTGGCAAAAAAGGACCTGCTTATGGTGTTGTCCCGAAGAAAACTGGCTACTCAGAGGCACCTGTAGCTCGTATGTAAACCGACAAGATTTCCCCATATCACTTATGTGTTGCTTCCGAATATCATATGCTGATTCAGCTTCGAGAAGTATTCAAAGGGTGTCGGTCAGGCAGCTCGGCGAAGATATGCCGAGGGGGGAGGGGGTCCCCGAGACCTTGCAGACCTTACCGCCAAAATGTTGAGCAATTTTATCAAGATGATTTTGGCTCTCTGGAGCTACTTATTCTGGACTATTATTTTGATGTTCATAGTTATTTCTATGATCTGTAGAAGGTCTCAGATGACCAGTGCAGCCATATTGGGAGAAATACTTGGAGATCTGTGACCAGAGACTGTTGAACATGACTCAGTAGTCTAGAGAAGGATCTCAGAAATACAGTCTGATGCTAATATATCAACTAAATGCAATCAGTGAACCAATGCAGAGATTGGGGAACACAATGAGAGACGGGACACAGATGACACACCGACAAAGTGTCATCCATTTCCTCTAAGGTGATTTGTCATCATTTCGTGGGAATATATTGCTGTATAAGGCAGGAGGGTAAGCTGAGCAACGTTATTGTCAAAAACCGGCATACCTTTCGACATTTGATTTTCACACACCCCTTGGAAGTATTCCGACATTTCGGATTCCATTTATTCGCACCTGGCCATGAAAATCGAGACCGAAGAAACCCATACGCCCGGTCCATTTGAACGTGACCAGGTTGACTTGATTCCAACCACCACTTACTCATCATGTCCACCGAAGAGAAGAGCTTCAAAATCGCTGTCTCAGACGAACAGCTCGCGCTTTTGCGCAAGAAACTTGATCTTCATGTCTTCCCTGACGAGTTGGAGGATGCAGGAAGAAAGTATGGTGCATCTTTGACAGACATTCGCCGCCTGGTCGCCAGATGGCAAGACGGGTTCGATTGGCGCAAAGAGGAAGCTCGACTCAACGAGGAGCTTCCTCAATTTACCAGAGACATCGAGGTCGAGGGCCATGGGACACTCAATATCCATTACGTTCACCAGAAGAGTCAGGTAGACAACGCCATCCCTTTGTTATTCGTCCATGGATGTGAGTTGCCTTGTTCACTGTCGTCTGAATCCACTGAAACGCGCATGATAGGGCCTGGAAGCTTCATTGAAGTGCGAAAGATTCTTCCATTGCTTGTCAAACCTTCGTCAGATCAACCGGCATTTCATGTCGTAGCTTTCAGTTTGCCAGGATACGGCTTTTCACAGGGTCCTTCGAAGCAGGGTTTCCGGTCTGCTCAATATGCCGAGGAAAGTCGTTGATCGGATCTTTATTGTTCAAGGCTGACACCATTTAGGTTGGTAATAAGCTGATGCTGGCGTTGGGCTACGACAAGTATGGTACGTTTCGATGCAATATTGCTCTGGCAGTCCTGACCAGCTCTAGTGACCCAAGGGGGAGACTGGGGCTCCATGGTCGGTCCATCGCCTTCTCTGGGTTCTTGAAGTACTGAATTTGGTCCGATAGATCACTCGAGCGATTGCAAACCGGTACGGTGGCCAACACAGTATGGCGTGGCACACGAATATGCTCATGTGAGAATATTCTAATCTGTCGAGGCTCTCGTTGACCTGCTCGACTAGGCCTTCACCACCGACGTTTATTTCACAGCCCTTGACATTTTTGTCGCTCTTGATCAGCCCGCCGAAGAAGACTGACCCCCGTTTCGCCCGTGGCCAATGGTTTCGCACTCAAGGCAATGGGTATTTCGCATTGCAGTCTACTCAACCGCAGACCTTGGGCTATAGTCTCGCTGATTCCCCCGTTGGTCTCCTTGCTTGGATATACGAGAAACTTGTCAATTGGACCGACGAATATCCTTGGGATGACGATGAAGGTATAGGGAAAAAATCTTTTGATTCCGAGCTAACACTTTCACAGTCTTGACATGGATTAGCATCTACTATTTCTCTCGAGCAGGTCCAGCAGCTTCTGTTCGTATCTATTATGAGATCACTCAGCACGGTGAGCGCAATTTCAAATGGACCTCCAAAACCACGATTCCAGTGGGCGCGTCCATCTTTCCCAAAGAGCTATTCTACGCACCGATCAGGTGAGCTCGTTGTATTCATATATCATTTCGATCTAATTCCCTTCTCTCTAGCTTGGTCAAGAGCTACCGAGGCCTTGTATTTCACGCTCAGCATGAGAAAGGTGGTCATTTTGCAGCACATGAAGTGCCAGAGGTCCTAGTAGAGGATTTGAGAAAGATGTTTGGCAAAAAGGGACCGGCCTATGGCGTTGTACCCAAGAAAACTGGCTACTGAGACGCTCGTGTAGTTTGTATGCAAATCAATGAATTCGACTTGTTGCAAATAAAAAAGACCGGCATAAACCGGCTATTGCAGTTGCCGGTCGTCGGGGGGTTGTCATCGACTCCCATGGCCAATCCCTCTTGTCCTTATACTCTCGATTGCCACTCTGATATGCCTCTATGGCAACCCGTGCTTCAACAAAGGTCCTAATCCCGCATCCAAATGAACCAGACTGCTCCATTTCCGGAATCCTGGAACAAGTCGATCCAGCTCCTCTCCCTGACGGCCGAAAAATCGCGCTGGTACGTATCCTGGTCGTTGTCAAGACGTCCTAAATCATCATTCTTTCTCTTCGGATGCTCATTCAAAAAACAAAAAGATTTTACATGGTGCTGCGGGGTAAGGAAAACTGCGGCTGATAGTCAACGCGCGCTAATTTCACTGCATGCAGGCACAAGGACTATCTTTTCCAAAAGCGCCTCAGCGCTAGATTGATGATGGATTCTTTTCGTTTCGATTTCCGGTGCGTCGCAACAACGATGGAAAATTTGCATAGCTGTTGACATTATTCGCTAGAGGCAACCATGAGACGCCTGGAAGGTGGGGTCAGGGTGCGCTCTGGAATGATGTGGAAGATCTGGTTGTTGTGACGCGATATTTGGAACAACAATACGGCTACAGTGTTGATCTCGTAGTGGGTCATTCCCGGGGTTCCATCGCCGCAATGAGCTGGATTTGTACGACAGAGGCAGGCAAGAAGGTTTCGGGATTCGTCAATGTTGCGGGACGTTATCGAATGAAGGTACGAATTGCCACCGAACGGTCGACCATATTGAGCTGATTTTGGCTTCAGGAACAATACTGTAAGAGCTCTATCTTTAAACCCAACGTGACGCCTCCTTACGCTTGTCTTGCAGTCCCTGGTGCTCCTCAGATAAACAAAAGCTTCGAAGCCCAGGGGTATCATATCATGACAGCAAACGTCGCTCGAAAGATTACCAAGTTCAAAATCCTTCCTGAGGACTTCAAAGCCTTTATGACCTGGGATACATCTATCGTCTGCGACCATTTCCCGGCCAACATTGACGTCCTCACGATGCACGGTCTGCTAGACAAGGTGGTGCCTCCGTCAGTCTTTGTTGTTTTCATCACCGCAGTCTATTGACCCAGTTCAGATATGACGCCGTGATATATGCAGCGGCCTTCGGAAATCGCGCCAAATCTCACAGTCTTCATCTTGATGAGACTGCTGATCATAACTTTACGGGACGACAGGATGAAGTTGTCGATGTCCTCCTGATTGGTGGGCGACGAAACAGCGAGGCGAATTGAAAACAGGAGTCTGGAGAGCGGGGGTGAAAGGCAAGCTTTGACACCTGGATTTACATGTCCTAGCACGAGACTCGAGCGGGTGCTTTCAAGCTCTCTTACTCAGGCTTATTCAGATTGTGCTTTCCAATCGATACCTGTGGCCGCTAATCCCATCACTGTTGTTTTTGACGGACGCCGACAAACTGACTCATACTCGTATTTTCGGCGAGGAAACGCGGCTGTACAGTTCGGATTCAGCATTGCATTTCTTGGGCCTATTATTCCTCGGCAGACCATCTCTCTGGAACTGTTCCAAGTCTCAAACCCTATGCTAGTTAATCCCGATGTTTTGGATCTCACGCTTGCGCAGCACTGCCTCAGGCGTCTGATCCAAGAGATCAAGAGTATAAGGGGTTAAAGAAAAAGTCGCGCTACAGGTGTGTTATTATTATCACAGCAAGCTGTCAAGCAAAGGACTAACTACTCAGGGCAGGATGATACTACAATAGACAATAAAATTATACGCGATGTAAGGTTGGCAATAGTCCAGGGATTCCAATGAAAAACGACGAATTCCTTCTTCCGTCTGCTTCGGCGATCTGCGTCTATTTCCCTGCAGAACGTGCTCTACTCTCTTCTCCTTCTCGTGCAAAATTAACAACCAGTCCTCGTGGTGAACGAAGAGCAATTGGTGATTGATAGATAAAGTTTGGCGCTGATAAATATTTGCACAGAGCGCGACTGTGGTCGCCGGCGCAGCAATTGCACCAGTTTCGACTGTTCTTGAGCTATCGCAAGGGGCTCGAAGATTCCAGGTTCAGAAGAACACTGGGCCACTGCTAGATGCTCCTCCCTTGACCGTCTGCGAGCCTTGGGATGGCTTCGT
Organism: Mycena floridula; assembly: GCA_029320655.1. Lineage (NCBI taxonomy): Eukaryota > Fungi > Basidiomycota > Agaricomycetes > Agaricales > Mycenaceae > Mycena > Mycena floridula. The sequence continues at coordinate 149,366 of JARIHS010000112.1, forward strand.
GTTGGATTGACCGGCCATTGTTATAAATGGAATGTAGAAGGGTGAAAGAGATGCAGACGTGAAAGGGAGAGAGGCCTGGGTGTTGAATAGGCCAAATGAGGAGATTTAGACTGAACTGGGGAAATGCAAGAGAGCTGTTGACCGGGCCTTATATAGATTTCCTACCAGCCGACTAAGGTAATACAAGGGCAATTTCCGTCTAACGTTGACCACGCTTGACTCGAATCAGGAAACGCACGGAAGCGTCACGGGTAGAAGATCCCACGACAGTCCCTTTCGGGTCAGCCGCCCAGGGACGTTTCATCGTAGATGGAGTTAAGATTTTGGACACGAACACTGCAAAATTGCTTGCAGTCCCGTTTACAGATTATTTTCCAATCCATTCAGGAACCAACTGGCTGGAGCACTGCCGTCAAATCTTACCGCTCTGAGCGGAATCTCTTAATGAATTCTGTATGTTGTCACAATGGGGCCCTCTGGTGTTCTATATTGTCGCCTTCGGTGTAAATTTGGGTCCGTCGGGAGCTCAGTTGGACACGGCCTTGGAAAACGGGGACCACATATCCAATGACACAGCACGGCGACCTCATCGCTAGAGCCAGCATCTCCAAGAAGCACAATTACTGTAGCAGTCTGTAACTGGAACTTCCAGATTGAGTCCTTGCAACAGAATTGAATCCACCATCATCTAATACATCATCAAGGTTGGAGAGGTAAAATCATCCACCATCGCTATCAATTCCCTTTCGGGTTCAAGTCACCGGATGTGATTATATTCCTTAGAGGTTCCAGGCCTTTCTTTTGACAGATACGTTGAATGTCTATAGATATCGAGCGGCGAGCTCGAAAGATTGCAACTGTCCTTGGCCACCAACCGGGAGTACATCAGGTGCCCCGAAAGATGGAATTTGCTCGTACTCCCATGTATTGATTTAAACCCTTGATGGCCGTGGAATCGGCGTCTTGTTCTGTAGCGCCTTGTACATTAGCGCTAGGTTTTTGGACATTGGCATGTATTGCATGTAACTAGATGTACGTCGCGTCGGGGCGCCGAGTAGATACGCGGCGGCTTTAAACGGATCCGTGGCTGTGCTTTTCGGGTGCCGCTCCAGCGTTCGGCCAGAAAAGGTCATAAACGTGGCCTATGGTATGGCGGTGTCGATTGGACGCCCAGTATTGGGCGTTGTCCGAAGTTCGAATGACTGTTCTTCGGTTCTCGAAATCGTACTTGATACATGCCTATAGTGATAATCCTGGGCTGACTGCTGACTGATTGCATGAATAAATCTGTCGTGGCTCGTTATGAAGATTGCGAAGATACCGGTCTCGGGATTTTGAGTCAAAGAATCTAGAACTCAAAACCGGACTTGAAATTGCCCAGAATGACTTGAAACTTGAAGCTTTCCTATTGGGTTGCTTGAACGAAAGAGACCACAAGGATGAGAACCTTCGTTATCTCATTGAATGCAAAGAAGAACTCCGATCGGTGGCGTCCGTAAGAAGTTCAAGAACGCCTGTTGTGCATGTAGCAGTTTCCCCTGATCCTTGCTTCCGTGTTCTTCGAAGACAATGTCGAGCCAGCATAGATGCTATTCCATATGGCGTGCAGTACCTTGCGAGACGGAACGAATGTCTCCGGTCCTTGTCTTAAGGAAGAGAAGTACTCACATCTATCTAATGCGGTCCGGAGCTATTGTGCTTCGAACTTATTGAACCTCCACCGCATTATGAAAGATTCATCGAGAAGACGCCACGGGGATCACCAATAGAAGATCACAGAGATACCGTAGGCGCGCCATTCGCCGCACCGGGGTAGATATTTTTAATCAAAAAGTTCAAGATGGGCCACGGAGAATTTTCGTAGTGGAACGATATTCCGAAAAATGAGGCCACAGCGCTAGATATTTGATCCAATCGGAGACGATTCATCTACGATATCATTTGATGAGAAGCTGAACGTCTCACCACCGCCGCTAAGGGAAACCTAGTATTGCCAAAGTACTTTCTCACACGAGGCGCTTCCAAAGACTGACACGATCCCGTGTCGAACCGACTTGATTTAACAGTTTTACGGGATTATGAGACGCCTTTGGACAAACATCTATGTTACTGCGGTTACGATATGGCGCAATAATTCAAATGTAGCGGGTGTACCCCATCGAGATGGATAGCTATCCATTTCAAGGCAACGGCAGAATGGAAATAATCTGAGAGACATACATAATGCTATTTGAAGGTTGACTAGAAGCCCCATTCACCTCTGGCGCTAATCCACTTCGACGATTATCTTTCCGCTGTAAAGGTGGTAAGCACAGA
>JARIHS010000113.1:0-146499 GCA_029320655.1 Mycena floridula
ACAGTGATGATTCCCTATATTATGGGGAATATGCTGATGATTATGTTGTCACTGTGCGCAGAGCTCATAATACATGGATGAATGGTAATAGGGCACTTAAGCGTGGGGTCGTCGATGCAAAAGGGCAATCAACACAAAGTTCGTAAGAACTCTATATCAAAAACACTCAACACACTGACTCTCTTTTATACCCTGAATTCGCGGGGGCAAAAGCAAGAGAATAGACCTTCGTTGAAGCTCTTTAAAACAGTATATGAAAGCGAACAAGTTTATTGGATGCAATCTAATAAACCACAAGTCTTTGCGTACAAGGCTAGCTTGAACACTTGACAGCAACCTTACTAAGGATGCTTCGGAAGAGGGATGTTTTACTTTGACGTGGAAGGAAAAGAGAGTTTATAGGGTTTCGAAGAAAGACTATGACTTGTCTGAACTTCAAAAGTATCGCTCTGTTCACAAAATGCACCTCTTGTACACTTGATATGAATGCTCGACTCGTAATTTGTCTGAGAACTTGGATTTCACTTGGCTTCTTCTTGAAGCTTCGCTATTTCCTATTCCACACTTCTGATCTAACCAAGACTTGTCTGGGCACTTGTTCCATTTGAGTCTTATGACTAACCAAAGCTTGTCCGGGCACTATTCCGTTTGAGCTTTATGAAACGCAGAGTTTGTCTGGGCACTATTCCGTTTGAACTCTATGACTAACCACAACTTGTCCAGGCACTATTCTGTTTGAGTTGTATGAAACGCAAGGCTTTCACCCTATGACTAACCGATTGAGAACAACTTGTAATATTGGCACTAAGCTTCTGCTTGTTATGCGTACTAGTAATTGTCTGGTATTATAAGTAAGATACGGGCTCCTTATATACTATATGAGAAATAATTGAAAGTCCGCTCTAAACCCCTTCGGAATCTCGGCATAGGTCTTCGAGTCATTCAGGCACTGCTTCCCGCAGCACCTGAGCTATTATTAGAAACGACCGCATGGTTGCTGAGTGAGCTCTTGGCATTTGCTGAGAAATCTACCAGATTGCCGGACTGCATGACTCGTTCCAGGCGCACTATTCGGGGGCCGTCTCTTCGGATCGTTCCGCTATCATATGTCCATATCGGGCTGGATCACTGCGAAGTGAATTACTACTGCACGAAGCCAGTTCCCTCATAGTCCTAAGTCCTTGTCCTGCTGTGTCCCTTTTATAACATCTCTTCTTATCCTTCTATTGAATCTCCTTTGAACGACTTGTTTGTGCTTCAACCAATGTTGCAGATATCCTTAATTACTGAGAATGAAGCACACTTATGGCAGGTTTACTAGCGAACCTCCACGTTGGTTTAGTTTGACTCTGTCGAGTATCGTAGCAGAGCCTGGCCACAGGCTGCTGCTATGTCCTTCTTAGAGTCGTTCCTGGTTTCGATGCTTCCTTCCAGTATCTTCTAGACAAGTCGGATCTTCTTTCTAGGCTGTAATATCCCATGTTCGTAATCAGAAAAGACTGGTCTAATCGCTAGAAAAGCCAAAAAGAGAGGGTGGAACGTTTCCAGCCCTATCATCTCCCCCACACTAAGATAATAACCGTCCTGGTTATTCGTGCGATTAATTGGTTGCCAGGCACTATCGATCGAAGAACGAAAACAAATTTTCGAAGCTTTTTGATGTAACGGGCGCCCACAACTAAGATCATAATTGACTTCGGAAAATCCGGGGCCAATGGTCACGTGATGCGGACTTTCATGTCCGGCCTCCATCCGTCCTCGACTCCTCTGCTGCCAAGTTTCTCCTGTGTTTTAAAACGCTTCAGATCGCCTTTGATTCTTTACCAAGAGGTTCGTTTGGCCGTGTACTACTTTTTTTTGTAGCTTACGCGGCCTTCAGAACCAGTAAAATGGCTCAGAATTCAAAGTCCGCCTTTTTATAGCGCCTCTGATGTTTCCCACATGATTTTCTTTTTCGCCCTCGACCACCACTATGTCGAGTTCCTCTAAAACCGCTGTTTCCGTCCCAGCTGATATTAAACTCAACATTCGTGCCATGGCACAAACCTCGCTCTTATTCCTCTCCGACAAAACCTCTGATAAATCAACCTGGATTACCAAGGCTTCTCGGTTCCTCGACGACATTCACCCTTTGCTGGTGAATCGCGTTTCTCTAGCTCATATCCCATAATACTAACTTCGTTTTCCAGGGCGTTCACGTCAAATTTCTGAAGTCCAAGGGTTTGGAAGATCAGGCTGATTTGCTGAGTTTCCGCGCCTGGGTCGAAACCTGTATTGTCCATGAGCTGGATTCCTTTTGGTACCCGACCGATTATGAAAAGTGGTTACTGCCTTTGTCTTCAGAGGCCATAGCAGTGCGTTTTTATCGATGTTTTTGTCACCGATTTCACTGATATCCTTTCCAGAACATTCCGACTTTTACCAAGGACCATATTCGTCGTATGACCGATGGAGATTTTCCACCCCCCATCCGTTCAACTCCAGCCGTTTCCGCCAAGAAGACTATTACGCCCAAACCTTCTGGCTCCTCTACCAAGGCTGCTCCTTTCGTCGATCTCCAACGTAAACGAACCATCGTCGTCCCTGATGATGACGAAGAAGAAGCTGTCGAATCCGCCCCCGTCGTGAAGAAGAGTAAAAGCAAGCCCAAGGCTTCTGCCAAGGTAAACTAACTTATTGCTTCATCGCCTTGACTAAATCTTTTGTGCAGAAAGATCCTCCTCCCGTTCCTTCATCGTCGACTCGTTCTCGCACCACTTGTTACGCTGTTAGCAATTATTTTATCTTATCACGGAACAAAACGGAACAATCGGACAAGTCAGATAACCCGAACACACGGTACATCAATCGTTTGACGTTTTGACATTTGACATGATGTGAGAAAACACATGGACAACACAATAGCACGTTGGAAAAGCGCGACTACGAATACAATTACATGCGTCTAGCAACATGGAAACAGTATTGTGTTGAACAGACAGTTATACACATGTTATTGTATTGTACAGTATAAAAGGACAGTAGTTTACAAGATGTACTTTAGCTTTTTGATTTTCTTGAATTTACATTCTCTTTTCAAACTCGAGTCTAATGCTCCTCTTACCGAGCGGCCACTTTGCCCTTGTTGGCCTTTAGTGTGGTTAAGGACAAGATTAGATTTGAGTCTAAGTCGTCACATAATCAAAAAGCTGCTTCATACCCTCGTACCATCTTACCATATTCCTCTCCTATCCTCTCTCCTCTTCTCTTCTTCCAAGACTGCCCACATCGTCTACGAAAGTGATCGCTCTGCCACTGAGTCGGGTTCCGGGACTCATTAAAAATACTGGAAATTGGCGTGGCTATTAAAGCCGCCGATTTAGAGAACACTTTCGGACAACGACAAAGCACTCTTCGGTTTCTCCTTTCATACCTCTTCCCAGACAACTCTACCGTCGCTCGGAAAGCCAAAAATCACAGGCAATCCTTTGAGAGACGTACCTCGCCACTCCCTTCCAGGTCTATCTGTACAGACCGCTCAACTCCCATCCCCCGCAGTGGATTATAGCTGTTAGCATCACTGAGACTTCCACTATTGTGAACTGCCCCAATACCCTTAAAGAGTAACGTTGAGTCCGACTCTTGGATGGGAGCATCAAGGACAGGTCGCTAATCTTCAGAGAGGCACTGTCGCTGGAGTTGCACGAAAGTAGCAGCGGCAATCCAGTTTCACATGCAAAAGAAGTCTTGGCATTCCTTTTCCTTTCACTTTCACCTCTGCGTTCCGAGAGACGCGTTTTAAGGTTCTTGCTTACGTAGAGTCCTTCTAGTGTCACAACGAAAAAGGCTCTATTTTCGCATAGAACTTGAGTAGCTGCTCAATAACCTCAGCTCCCTGCCTGGAGGTGCCAACCAGGTCGTCACAGTCCGCGAGCACCGGACTTTAAACTCTCTTCACCACGTATTCCAGAGGCCGCTTCAGGATATCCCTTCTTGCAGACACACCGCCACCATCACCATCCTTATCACCGCTGTCAGAGCATACCACTGACAATACATTTCATTCCCCGCCTCTGATCCCCGAAATGGATCAGGATCAACCAACCGCTGGCCCTAGTGGTCAACAAGGACCTATCAGCTTGCAAGAGGCTCTTGCAGTCAACAATAACCTCCAGAGTGAAATGGAGGAGTTGAGACGACGTCTAGCAGCTGCAGAAGCTAGACAACCGGTTCCACAGCCGGAATATTTTATACCCCGGCCAGCGTCACAGCCGGCTTACTTCCCTCGACCGGCTTCCCCACCGGTCCAAGCACCAGCTCAGGTAGTGAGCAGATCGCGAGTAGCCCTTGCAAAGGAACCGCCGCTCTTCACGGGCGACAAGTCGAAATGGGAGAACTTCTCCCGATGTCTGGTCACCTATATGGTGGCCTATCGAAGGGAATTTCCGGACGACGAGTCCCGGATTTTCTACACCCTGTCCCTCCTAAGAACGGAGGACGGGTCAGATTGTGCCGCTTCAGATTGGGCCCGAAGCTGGCAAAACAACAGGATTGTCGACTACAGATACGTCGACAATGACACTTACAGTTCATTCCTCGATGAACTGAAAGCAACATTCGAGGACCGGGCTGTGGCCGAAGTAGCCCAACAAAAGTTAAATACGATTCGACAGGGCCAGCACGAGGCTCTTGGTGACTTTGTCACCAGATTCGAACTCTTAGCCGACAAAGCCAGCTATAGTCCCTACGAGCCAGGTCGGCTGTGGGACAAATTCTTGATCAGCCTTATGGCTAGATCAGTTCACAGATCAATTGTGAACCAACTCTATATTGGAGGGAGTGACGTTCCCACCAGTTACTTCAACTACCGTGACCGATTAATAAAGGTCGATGGTAACAACCAGGTCGGGAAGGCCATGACTTCCGACCAAAATATGTTTTGGAAGCCCGCCGGGGCTCAAAAAACGGGAACCCAGGCAAGTTCAAAAACTGCCGCCACAGGATCGTCGGGGTCGTCGGGGACGGCTCCGAATCTGAACAAATCGGCGCCCGCCCCAATGGACGTCGATAGATCCAAGACGAAGGGGGAACCCTTCCTTTGTTACAATTGTAACAAAGAGGGACACATGTCCCGGAACTGTCCAGAGCCCAAACGGCCGAGGAAGTTCATCGCCCGGGCCATTTTGGCCCAAATCAAGGAGCTCCCAGCAGATGATGCTGAGCTTAAGACGCTCGTCGAGGAACTCCGAGCAAAGGGTTTTTAAAGCGGTCGCCTCCTCTAGCCAAGGAGTCCACGACCAGTTTGTCTTTCTCCGGGTCCTCTTCCCCTACGAAGAATTCTTATGCTGTATTGGGAACCCTCGAGGCCGAGCCCGAGGAATTTGTAAATAAATATGACACTTCTTTACGACAGTCTATTGTAGAATTTCTTAGCAAGTCCTCTGAGGAGGCAAAAAATCGAGTTATATTATTAAAACGAAAACATGATATTAAATTAAAAAATCAACGAAGGAACACTGCCCAAGAAGAATGGGGCGCCTTCAAGAAATTATTTAAAACGGCTCGGGGAGAAGAAACCTCGTCAACAAAGACTGAAAAGGGCAGCTCTGCTGCGGAGGCTCAATCCGGAAAGCCGGAGGAAGCGCCTAAGGTGTCTCGCACACCTGACAACGTAAAACGTCGGGAAAGTGCAGAAAAGCAGGGAAAGCCACAACCCAGTAAACTGGCATCGGAACTTCGTGAATTACAGAAACAGCGAAGAGTCGGACATGAAATGTCAGTCCCAATTAAACTTACTGCCCTGGACACCGGAAAAACTCGTGCCGTGAAAGCGCTCATGGATAGTGGTTGTTCAATCACTTGCATCGACCGTGCATACGCTAAGGCAGAGCAATTTGAGATGCATGAACTCGGAGCACCTATTCTGGCACGAAATGCCGACGGATCTGAGAATGCTGGCGGGCGTATTTCTCATTACGTCGACTTACGTATGGCCATTGGGGCACATGAGGAGAAGCGACGCTTCCTTGTCACGAACTTAGGGAAAGCACGTATATTCATAGGCCATGATTGGCTAAATGAACATAACCCTGAGATCGATTGGCGACGCGAAAAAATTAAATTCAGTCGCTGCCCTGATACATGTGGCATGAAGGGACACAAGTTCACCGGGATGGGAGAAGACGTACCACCTGAAGAAGGGGAATCTATTCTCCTTGTTGATTTCGGAGAAGCCATTGATCTTCGACTCAAATCTACGTCCGCTCAACGGATGGCTGAAGAAGCCGAATTGAGCAAAGAACACATGACTGAAGACAAAGTCCCTGAACAATATCGGGATTATGTTAAAGTCTTTGCAAAAGAATCTTTTGATTCACTCCCGGAAAAACGGCCATGGGATCATGCAATCGAGTTAAAGCCGGAGGCTAAATTCGTAGATTGCAAAGTGTATCTATTATCCTTAATCGAACAGGAAAAGCTAAAAGAATTCCTGGAAGAGAACTTGTCAAGCGGACGAATACGACCATCCAAATCACCGATGGCATCCGCGTTCTTCTTTGTCAAGAAAAAAGATGGATCCCTGCGCCCGGTACAAGATTACCGGAAGTTGAATGAGATGACGATTAAGAATCGTTATCCATTGCCCCTTATCTCCGAGCTCGTCAATAAGCTTCGAGGGGCCAAGATTTTTACAAAGCTTGACATCAGATGGGGCTACAATAACATACGGATCAAGGAAGGTGATGAATGGAAGGCAGCATTCAGAACCAACCGAGGCCTATTCGAACCCCTAGTCATGTTTTTCGGCCTGACCAATTCGCCGGCCACATTCCAGACAATGATGAACGATATACTCAGAGATCTAATCGATGAGGGACACGTCATTGTCTATCTGGATGATATTTTGATATTCACGGATTCTATCGAAGAACATCGTCGAGTAGTAAAACGTGTGCTAGATGTGTTACAGAATCACAAGTTGTATCTCAAACCCGAAAAGTGCGAGTTTGAACGCACTGAGATAGAATACTTGGGAGTCTTAATCTCGCATAACTCGATGAAGATGGACCCAGTCAAAATTAAAGGTGTCATGGAATGGCCTGAACCAAGGACCGTGAAACAAGTCCAAGCATTCCTGGGCTTCGCGAATTTCTACCGTAGATTCGTACGCGGGTACAGCGAGGTGGCGAAGCCACTGACGCGACTTACGGGAAAATCCGGATGGACATGGGGCGAGGAGCAACGTGTAGCTTTCCAGAAAATAAAAGATCGTATCGCTGAAGATGCTGTGCTCGCACTTCCGAACGATCATGGAAAGTACCGGCTCGAAGCCGATGCATCTGAAGGAGCAACTGGAGCTGTATTAAGTCAGCTACAAGAAGGCCTATGGCGCCCGGTTGCTTTCATGTCACATGGCCTGACAGAGACAGAGCGGAATTACGAGATCTACGATAAAGAGATGCTCGCGATAATGCTCGCTCTTGATGAATGGCGGGCATTGCTTATGAGCGCTGATGAAACTTTTGAAGTATTTACAGATCACCAAAACCTACAATACTTCAAGAAGCCCCAGAAGCTTAACCGTCGTCAAGCACGTTGGGTAACGGAGTTGTCACAGTATGACTTCACTCTTTCACATCGACCTGGAGCGCTTAATAGAAAAGCAGACCTGCTATCTAGACGTGCTGACCATGATCAGGGAAAAGATGACAACAAGGATGTCACACTCCTAAAGCCGGAATACTTCCGAGCCACAGAGCTCGAGTCAAGCGGTCGAGACAAGGGATGCTTAACCCTCATAAAATAGCTAAGGAGCCTTGGGAGGAGGTGTCAATGGACCTTATCGGTCCCCTTCCAGAGAGCAATGGCTTTGATGCCATTCAAGTGTGGGTAGACACATTTTCAAAGATGATCCACGTAGAACCCACAAACATGGAAGTAACGAGTGAGGGAATCGCGCGCCTAACACGCGACCGTGTCATCAGATACCACGGCATTCCCCGAAAGATAATTTTGGATCGCGATCCTCGTTATGTGTCCAAGTTTATGCGAGAGCTTAACAAGCTCCTCGGGATAGAAATGAACCCGAGTACGGCGTATCGCCCTCAGACGGACGGTCAGACGGAATGAACAAACCAGGAGATAGAACAATATCTCCGGTTATATGTCAATTTTCATCAGTCAGACTGGGCTGAATGGTTAGCGCTAGCAGAGTTTAGTCATAATGACAAAACTAGCGCTTCAACAAAAGTGACGCCATTCTTCGCAAACACAGGACGACATCCATGGAAGGGTCATGAGGGAAAGTCAGACAATCGAAATGAATCTGCCCAGCAGTTTGCTGACCGAATGAAAAAGATTCAGGAAGAGACATCAATGGCGCTTGAAAAAGTGCAGGCTAAAATGAAACGAAACTATGATAAACATCGGAAGCCTGCGCCGGAGTTCAAGGCCGGAGATAAAGTTTATGTAGAAGCCACGAACCTTGATACAGGTCGACCTTCTCAGAAACTTTCAGATAAGCGTCTTGGCCCCTACGAGATAGTAGATAAAGTGGGCCCTTCAAGTTATAGAGTTCTACTCCCGGGTAATACTCGGAAGTATAATGTATTTAATGAGGCGTTACTTACGCCATATCATGAGCCTCCCGCTCACAGAAGGGATGAACGACCACCACCAGAAATCATTGATGATGCAGAGGAACACGAGGTTGAGTCTATTTTAGACTCCCGACGACGTGGTAAGGGATATCAATTCCTTATCAAATGGAAAGGCTACCCAACAGCCGAAAACACATGGGAACCAGAGCGTAATCTCACAAACGCATCTGAATTATTATCGAAGTACAAACGAGACAACGGCATTCTTACCCGGGCCATTCGAATTCATATCTCACCTCCGATTTTACCCACTGGCAGTTGGGACAAATACATCGAACGCTTTATACACAAGGAAAAAGCGAAGCCCTACCATCGTCGATATCTCTTCAATGCATCAACTGGTGTGTTTGATCGAATTCATGGTCATGACTTAGACGAAAAGTGTAAACCGGATCTCTTCCTAGCTGACGAGGATGTCAGCCTTAATGGGGGGGTAATGTTATGCTGTTAGCAATTATTTTATCTTATCATGGAACAAAACGGAACAATCGGACAAGTCAGATAACCCGAACACACGGTACATCAATCGTTTGACGTTTTGACATTTGACATGACGTGAGAAAACACATGGACAACACAATAGCACGTTGGAAAAGCGCGACTACGAATACAATTACATGCGTCTAGCAACATGGAAACAGTATTGTGTTGAACAGACAGTTATACACATGTTATTGTATTGTACAGTATAAAAGGACAGTAGTTTACAAGATGTACTTTAGCTTTTTGATTTTCTTGAATTTACATTCTCTTTTCAAACTCGAGTCTAATGCTCCTCTTACCGAGCGGCCACTTTGCCCTTGTTGGCCTTTAGTGTGGTTAAGGACAAGATTAGATTTGAGTCTAAGTCGTCACACCACTGGGCAAGATAAGAAGAAGCGTAAAGCCTCGGTAAGAGTTTATCCTTTCAATATGTTTTTGCATTGCTTATTTCTTCACAGGCAAGTCCCTCAGCTTCTCCCCCTCATGGCCCAGCCTTCAAGAAGAACGGTGTAAGTATCATTTCTTGTTTTGCTTTCGACATTCTTTACGCCACCTTTCCAGGGTCGACGCATTGTGGTAAAGCGGGAGAAGGGAGTCATATCTGAGAGTGAGGATGAGGCCGATGGGGAAGGACACTCCGAAGCTGAATCTAATCCAGCTTCGACTAGTAAGTCCCCTTTTCTCTATCTTTCCTCATCCTCACCTTCTTCCAGAATCTCGCCCTTTGACTGCTTTTGAAAAAGAAGCCGATGAGCTCGTCGCCAGTCTCTACGAACCCCGCGAAAACGAAAGCTATTCCATGGACGGTTGAACTCTTCGTGAGTGCTCCACGTACTCCTTTTTCTTTTTCGCTTATGTTCCTTTTTAGCTGTCAAGGTTCCTTCTTCCATGGTTCAACGCATCTACCAAGCCGACTTGCAGCAGTTCCCTGAGGCCTGTCATACTTGTATGCAGAATCCTCAACTCGCTTTCAAGTGCCAGCATGGCTCGAACGTCGCCAAGTGTTCTTCTTGTGCGACGAACAAGAAGACTTGCTCGCATTCTTTCGGCGCATCTCGTCTTGCTTGGCAAGCCCACAATAACTCGTTCTTGGGAGAGATCAGCCGCGACAGTACGTTGCTTATTTCTTTGTTCCGAAATATTCTTAATTTGGTTTCTAGACATGAAGCAGTTACTTGCCAATGTCGCCGACTCCCAGACTGTCGTCAAGGCCTCAACGTATTCTCTTCAAGTCGCCTCTCAGTGTCTCCACGCTGAGTACGATCACCTCTACCGAGTCATTACTCGGTACTCGGTCGTAAAAGGCATCGACTGGCTCAAGGACTCCATCTTTGAGTCTGATGCTCCTTTGGCCGACCTGCTTGATTTTCTCTCGGAGCAAAAGCCCGGTCTGGACTTGATCGCGCCGCTCTCGTTTGAAGATGCTGGTTTTGAAGGTGCCGAAGGAACTCAGGGAGAGATGGACGTCGATGTTCTCGACGACGTTGAAGGGTCTCCAATCGTCGAGGATGATCCTGTCCCTCCTTCGTCCTCAGGTACTTCCTATTTCAACATTTCCACTTATCTAACTTGTATCTCAGCCCCTCCGAAGTCACCAACTGGTCCTCCGACGGAAAACCCTTCAACTGACGGTTCGTAGTCTGGTAGAAGGTTTATTGGAAGCTGGGTCGAAGCGTCGAGAAGTCGGGAGAAGCAATCGCAGGAAGGAATCTGTTGATTCCTTCCAAATTTTTCTTTTTATGATTTTATATACGTGCAATGAATGTATCCGTCCACTGGACGTTAAACAATTTTAACATCGCTTTTGCCTTTTTAGGCCTTTCGTATTCATAAAGTTTGTGAAGTAAACTGAGAATGATCGAAGTAGAGTTGTGGTGCAACACCGACTTGTTAAAATTCGATGTATGTAAGCACATGACTTCTTAGATAATAATCTTTCATTCACTTTTCTTCTGACTTCTCCCTTCCTTCCTTCTGCTTCTCTTCTTCAATCTGCACCGCATGTCCTTCGAAAAGTTCCAGGACACCCCAATCATCGACTCTCGAATCAAATGGTGCATCTGGGAATACATCTCTTATCGACACTTTTCCATATCTCCTCCAAATCCATTCCAGGTCCCTCGAATAACGGTTCATATCCGGAGGGAACCTGAACCCTGTCCCAAATACACATGACCAGTTTTTGTCGACCAAAGCAAGCCATCCGAGTCTGGATTCTATCCATGTGATCTTGTGGATGCGATCGTGAATGGAATTGTACCAGGAAAGTGGCGAACGACCTGCGAACTTTTCCTGATGCTGATGCTTCGTATTATACTGGGTGTCTACCAGCAGGCTGAGTGGGTATGGGTGTAGGTGATGAATAGGGATGAGGCCAGGAAACGGCTGGTCTGAAGGCATTATGTGGGATATTTCGTTCTTGAATTTCAAGATTTGCGAGATACCCTAAATAGTGCTTCGTTCATCGATCCTATCACGTTGTCTTTGTAAAACCTGGGTCTTACGAAGTGTTTCTGGAATGCTGCGAAGCGTATTTCCGAGATGCTGTAATATTGATAAGCTTTTCGGCTAATCCCTATATGTATGCAAATCTCGAGCATCAACTTCGTTATCGCATTCCCCTTTCTTCGAGTCTCTTCCTGCTCCTTCGATCTTCTTCCGAGTACCGATTATATGAAATTCGAAAAGAGTCCACCTCCGTGGATCCACTTTTTCCTTTCAATCGATACTTTTTCAAGTTCTGATCAGGACTGATACCATGCGGTTTTCAATTCCAATTTCTTTCGGTACTTTCTTCCGATCCAATTTCTTCGTAATATTCTTGGTCAAGTTTGTCAGTGACATGCTTGGCATGCTCTCCCCCACACTAAAATGGAAACCGTCCCGGTTGACCAGGCTTGGCACATGAAAAAGCGTGTTCCAGGCCACCAATCTTCGTAACTATTTTTAGATCCGTTAGAAAGCATTACCAACCCAACCAAGTTTCATTTGACGAAGTCCTCGAAGTGAGAAATTCCTCTGCACTATAAAAGCGGACGTGATGCCCCTTGATCCAGCACCCATCCTGCCCACTACCGCAGTTAGAAATTATCCCCATCATTATCGAATCACTTTTCCGCTTCCTCTATAAACTACAAATGGCCAATCGTCCTTCGAACTTCAACACCTTGTTTAACGATGCTGTTCGTTACAAAGGGATTACTGCCCAGAATTTCTCTTCAAACACCAGTGCTGAGTGTATCAAGCCGGTCCTTGAAACCTATGTGAAGGCTACAGTAAGATATCCTCATTTCATGCCTGTTCCGAAGTCTGATTCGATCCAGGTTGCCCTTATTACAAAGGTTCCCAATCCAGACCGTAACAAAGCCATTGTCGGTCATGCGAATGAAGTTCTTTCTCGCTTCGCCGTTTTCAAGTCCAAGGTCCCCGACTACGACTATCCTGCAGAACATGCTTCTCTCCAGAAGTCCGTTGATGGTATCAACGGTGTCCATGCTTCTGAGCTCGTTCATCCACCTGTTCGTGCTGACCCGAAGGTCCCTCAGCTTCGTGACCAGCCACCTCTGGCTGATGTCCAGATGTCTGAAAACGAACCTGTTGCAGTCGTACCTCCTACGGCTCCCAGAAAAGTACGTTTCAATTCTAAAGCGTCTTCCTCAGAAGTTGACCCTTTCCTTTGCAAGGATCGCGCCAGAGCTGCAAAAAAGGCACCCAAGTCAGCTGCTCTAGTCGTAGATTCTGAATCCAACGAAGAGGGTAGCGCTTTCATCTTTGACCGAAGCATCAATATTAATGTTCAATCAGCCCCACCCTCAGGTAAAGTCACTTTGACTAAACGACGCAAGATTAACACGGTTCGTTTATTCTAGACCACTTCATGGACCGCATGCTAATCATCATGAAATATTTCGAACTTCTCCAGTTGCACGAGGAACCCGCTCCTCGTGCTCGACCTCTGTCTGGCTTGAAGTTCCGAAAGTCGACTCAAGTAAGCCTTTTCCTTTCGTACTTTCAATTTCCCATTTCGAGATTCAAAGCGTTATTACTCTGGACGTGTTATCGTCGTTCCGTATCACGAGCTTCCTCACATGAACGTTTGTTCCAATGCTTACGCACTCGCTATCAAGGTTATTGACAAGGCCCAGGCCAACGACATTATGATCATCGATGATCCCTTCGACTTAGACGATTCCCTTTCTAAGAAGCCCTACTGTTTCTTCGTAAGTCGAATATTTCGAACTTCCGAAACAGACATGGACTTAAACTTAGAACAGTGCAGCCAGCATGGCCATGCTGAAGCCAACTGTTCCGCTCGTATCACCGATGCTCATACCACCGCTGTCAAGCAGGCTCGTCATCGTTTGGATACCTTCATGGCTGGAGTCCCATCCCTCGACGCTATCCAGACTCGGATGGACGATCTTGCCCATGAGGCCGACATTGCCGCTGGCAAGCTTCAGTCTGTCGTTGTTCACTACGACACTTGTGTCAGCGAGCGTTCTCGCCTTCTCAAACAGTTCAATCGTATGGTCAAAGACAACCATAACAAACTGCTGAAGAAGTCGGACACTCAGTTCCACCGTTCCTCTATCAACACAGCCGGTCCCTCTTCCCAGCTCACTGCTGCTGATGATGACAATGCATACACCGCTGCTGATGCTGCTGTCGAGATTACCGAACCCAAACTCGATACTGCTGGCTGTGCCACTTCCGGCGAATCAGAGACTGAGGTTGCTTATTAATGGCCTTATCCGAATTAAAAACATCTGCTTCTAAGTCATTTTTCAGATATCTTCGAACCCCAACTCAGTCTATATATAAAATATTTCGACCCAAGTCTTTAGATCCTTAGAATCCCAACTTCGCATATATTTCCTTTCAGATAAACCCAAAATATCGTTTCCTTTTCTCCAGATAGCCCTTGTATCTTTCTAGAAAACCCTCCTTGCTGAATTGATTGTTTGCCCCCATTTACTCTAGATCTTCATCTGAGTCCGGTTGTGACTGATCTTCTTCAACAAGTTCATCTTCGTCTTCGGAGTCCGAATCTTTCACAGCCAATCTAACTCCTTTTAGGATCGGATTATTATTGTCATTGTATCTGACTTCGTCACCGTAAATGGGTCCTTTGTTAGCAATTTCTTCTAACTTGGCTGCTGTGATATCAATAACTTCGTGAATATTATCCAGAAGTTTTATGTGAGGTCT
Organism: Mycena floridula; assembly: GCA_029320655.1. Classification (NCBI taxonomy): domain Eukaryota; kingdom Fungi; phylum Basidiomycota; class Agaricomycetes; order Agaricales; family Mycenaceae; genus Mycena; species Mycena floridula. Next base: position 14,331 of record JARIHS010000113.1, read on the forward strand.
GGCGAAGTAGGGAATGACCCTAAACTGCCCATACCGTCCATGAAGTACATTGCCATTCATCTCGGCGACTATGACTCGCTTTCCTTCGGTAACTTTGACCACTATCATAGGTCCTAGGTAGCGGTCCTTCATTTTCTTGTTTAGACTCTTTTCCACTGTAGTGTTTCGAATCAGAACTAGATCTCCAGGTACGAAGTCATAGTCTCCAATAGTATGTTTGTGTTCTTCCTCATACTTGAGTAATCTCTCTCGTTTCTCCTTCGTGATTCTTTTCCTCATCTCATCGACATGGGTTTTGTGCTTCGCCAGGGCTTGTGCCCTATAGGCGAGTAACTCTGCCTGTGTCATAACTCCATCAGGCGGATGAAGCAACCAAGTTGCTTCGATAATGTCCAGAGGTATAATTGGATGCGCTCCAGTGACCATAAAGAATGGTGAGCAGCCAGTCAGCTTCCTAGTTGTGATTCGATCAGCCCATAAAACATGGGGTAGGAAGTAGTACCACATTTTCATGTTGCCTTCGCACATTTTTACTAAGGCTTGCCATATATCCCAATGACCTCTTTCGATTTTTCCGTTTGCCCTTGAGTTGTAAGCTGAGACTTGAATTCCCCTGATGCCATACGTCTTCTCTATCCATTCTACCGCTTTTACGAAGGCGCCCCCGTTATCAGTGACAATCTTTTCGAGACAGCCCCATCGGGTGATTATTTCTTCAAATAACCATTGACCTATCGTCCTAGTGTTTTCATGTACCAAGGCCCTTGCTTCTGGCCATGAAGATAGAGAATCCCGTCCATGTACGATATGTGAGCATCCGTTCGAAGGTGTAGACATTTTCAATACGTCGACATGAAGAGTCTGGAAGATCGCTGGCGTATGCGTAACCCTAGGAGGAGCTAAAGAAAGCTTCTTCTGTCGGATCTGACATTGATGGCAGGTCTTCACGTATTGGTTAACGTCCCTTTCGAACTCTGGCCACCAGAATCTTTCCCCAATAAGACCCGCTGTAGCGTGCATACCTCTGTGCCCAAGACTGTCATGAGACACCTTCAACATATAGGTACGGTGTTCCTTCTCGACCACCAATTTATGTCGAGATTCAGGATGCCTTCGATACAGTCGGTTGTCTTTATCAATGAAGAAATGTCTGGCATATCGAATGAAATGCTTATAGTCTTTATCACTATATCCTTCGGGTCTAACGAAAGGGTCGGCTAACCAGGTTTTAACCAGGTGTAGCTTGTCATCCTGAAGTGTACCACTCTTCGTACGATGTCTTTCGTCGTATGGGAGTTGCTTCGAAGGATTATACCTTTCTTCTAGATCCGGTACAAGTGCCATTGCATAAATACAGGCTTGCTCGAAGGAGGCTCCATGTTCGAGCTCGTCTTCTACAATAAGACTTCTTCGATTTATTTTCCATGTCCTTTCTTCCCTCCATGCCCGACCTGCTTCCTCCTTGAAGTCGTCGGTTGAAGTTGCTAAACTGTACTGCAAATAGCCACCTCGCGTATCTATATTATGCTTGAAATCTTCGAACTCCAAAGGCTTTGGAACACAGTCTTCTGCCATTTTGAATTCTAGATCTCGGATAGGGTCTTCGAATTCCTCCGAATTCGAGTATTCCTCATCGCCCGGGTACTTAGACCTTCGTGAGAGACCGTCCACATCTGCAAAATCTTTGCAAGGTACATGTTCCAATGTAAATTGGTACATGAGTATCTTTTCAATCCATCTATTAATGGTGGCATTTGGCCCCATTTCTGGATGCGTAAGCATACCCTTTATGTACTTGGCATCGACTTGGACCGTTAAGTTTCTTGCACCAATAATCCAGTATTTGCAGGCTTCCAGTGCTCTCATTAGACCAAATAATTCTCGCTTCGGTTGAGAGAATCTTGCTTCTCTCTCATTCAGCGTTATAGAACCAAACCTGGCATATCGTTTTCTACCTGTCTCAGGATCAATCTGAAACATGATGAACCTGACAGCCTTCCAAGACGTATCCACAGCCAAATATATTCCACTTTCTAAGTCATACTGTAGAGGAACCAGGGCTGGACAGTTCGAAACTCCATCTTTCAGCAATTGTTGACTGCCCTCTTCCTGTTCTCCCCATGTGAAAGGTACCCCAAGTCGAGTAAGGTTAATCAAAGGTTCGGCTTTTTCGCTGAACTTTTCGATGTACATTCGACAGACACCACAAGTGCCCAAGAATGCTCGAACGTCCGAAACGTCTTTACAAGGCCCCCAATTTTCGATAACTTTAACCCTATCTGGAGTTGGCTTCCTCCCTTCATAAGTACACAGATGTCCTACGACCATGAACTCGTCGTGACATATAATTGACTTGGTTCCTGAGAAAGTTCCACCACTGTATTTCATCCATTGAAGCACTCTGTTGACGCCTTGAAAGTGTTCCCATATAAACCTCTGTATACTGGGGTTTTCTGGTATTGTTTCGTAACTGCCTTCAGGAAGCTCATACCAAGTCTTCGGTCCTTTTATAGGAACGTCATCGATGTATGGCGTAGTGATATGTGGGATCTCATCCTTCAATATATACGAGACGTCATCATGAAAGATTGGAACTGAGTTTGTCCAACCCATAGGTAGCGTGACTAAACGAAGTGCCCCAAATGGAGTTTGAAAAGTAGTTAAGTCCCTCGAAGACTCCGCTAGAATCCTCTCGTCGAAACCTACATACAAATCACATATCCCTCCACAAGCCCTTCCTGCGTATTGTTCTGCGATAGCTTCCGTAGCTGGAGGTACTCCTGAGTGCTGAATAGTAACTTTATTCAACGGTTCAAGACTATGAACCAGCCGTAAGCTTTTTCCATCCTTCTTGACAACACAAAACCATCTTGATTGGTAAGAAGAGTTCGAAGGTTCGTAGACTCCGCTGTCAATCTTCTTCCTAATCACATTACAGACTTCGTCATATATTCCCAGAGGAATTGGGATGTTTGTTTGAACCCAAGGAGTGTGTTCGAGAACTGGCATATCCACTGGTGGGAAAAACTCATCCTTGAAATGCCCCCTTTCTGATTCTTCCCATGCGAAGGCCTTATCATGTACTCCCATAACATAGTCAGCTAGCTTTGCCTCTTCTGGTTGAAGGAAGCCTGAGTGATTTTTCAGAAATATCTCCCTTCGTTCCGCTGTGTACCTTCCTTGTGGAGTGAACTCAGGTGGATTCGTAGGAAGAGTGGGTAGATCTTTCAAAGGATCTCCTGTGATATTTCTAATGATTCGAAACTTGTCTGGCAAAGCTGCTATAGCTGGTCGAACTTTCAAGGCCACTGGTTTGTACTTCTTCTTCGAAGCAGCAAACTGCGCTTTGACTTCGACCTCCTTCTATTTCTTTAGTTTGTTGAAGTCTCGCTCAATGCGTTCCTTGAATTCTTCCACTGTCTCATCTATGTCCTGTTCGTCTTTGATGATCGATGTGCAACTTCCTCGTTCTGTATTACTCGAAGGAGTTTCGGTGGGAGTCTTCGGATCGGTCTTCGGAGGCTCTTCAACTTCCGTCTTTGAGTCCTTTTCCGTTTTCTTAGGAGGCTTGTCTTTATCAGCCTCCTTCTCCTTGAACACCGCTCCGTTCGCTATTAGAACCTCTTTCACCACCTTTCTCTGTTTGTGTTTGTGTAGAAGGATACAATTTTTACAAGATGCTTTGTCGTGGGGAACACTTTTGGCTATAGGTGACCAATCGTGTTCTCTTTTCAACCTTTCTATCTTGTTTGTTTCCTTCTTCAAATCTTGAGTGAAAGTCTTTGATGAACTTCGTTCGTGACACTGGCACATTCTTAAGACAGGATCATGTTCATACTCTGAAATAGTTCTGCTGTAATATGCTGAAAGCAATTTCGCATCGGGTTCCGTTTCGATATGTTTCCTGGCAATGTCCAGGTATGCGTCTCTTCTTTCCTTCTTTGTGAAAGTCTTGCCGCCGGGTCTCGCTACCCTAACTGCCCTCATGTTTAACGTATCATCAATTTCGAGTTCTATTGCAAGCTCTCCCTGTTCCTCAATCAGATCTTCGAGCTGCGAAAAACCTCTTCTGTTTTGTCTGACCCAGATGTGTCCTTCTCTTTCGTAGCAATGGACTTCTGTCCTCTCGCAAAGGTTGGCATGGTCATATGTTGTCCTGTAGCAGGATCCGTGATGGTGATCATTTGATTTCCATCAGTACAATTTCTGACCCATGACTCTCCAACACAATCGAATGGCCTTCCTAAAAGGACATCGTAGGCTGGATCCCTCATGATATGCACTTGGAAGAACAGAGTGATCTGGTTGTCGAAGCAGAATGGTACATTTCGAGCCAACCCTAAAGTTGATTTGACATTTCCATTCGCGCTTTGCATATTGATTCTCACATCTGTAGTCCAGCATATCCCGAGCTTCATTGCTATTGCTTCCTTCATCGAGACTAGCTGTGAACCACTATCCATAATGGTTTCGCACTTGCTAACTCCATTGATCAAAGGAAACAGAGTTCGAAGGCTGTGGGATTCTCGGGCAACAAAGACTTTCTTCAGAGCTTCGCCATCAGGTACACTATGCAAATACTGTTCCACTGGGTCATTCACTATGTAAGATCCTTTTGGAATCCCTTATAAGTTAAATGGAGCTACTGAATAAGTTGCTCGTGGTAATGCTGTGTCTGTGATGACGTCCGCCCTAGCGAGGAAGGTCTCATAGGTCTGAAGGTTCGTTGCAGCAGTTACCTCCTTTGTGGGTGGTCTAGCTGTGTTACTACCTTGTGCCTGAGATTGCTTCGTTCTCACTTCAGAAGTGATTCGCTTCGGCATAAGCTCTTTCTTGACTGCCTCTCTTAGTCCCTTTTCTCCCAACACATCTTGAATCTTGAGCATGATTGGCGCATTCATGATCCTCTCAATAATCTCGTCCCTGACAGTTCGTGCTTCAACCGGTGCAATGTTCCGAAAAGCCTTCTCTCTTCGTTCTACATCCGGGATCGTAGTTTCCCTAGTTCTTGGAGGGCCTTCGAAAGGCACTCTAGTAACTGCAGGAACCCCTACGAAAGGCAACTGAGGAATAGCTGAATCAACCATCCTATCATACGGTCCTTCATCCTCCTGTTCTTGGGACTCTTCAACTTCATCATCTACTTCATCTTCACTATCTTCCTCTTCACGCTGACTTCTCGTAACTCTCCCCCTGTCTCGCTTCAATGGTTTCATTTGTTTATGATTTTTGTCCGCCTGGGACTTTTTTGGATTTAAGTCCTCTGTTCGTCGTGAAGGAAGCACGGTTCCAGACCTGGTGCTTCCCACGCTTCCCTTCATCGGACTCGATCGAAACCCTGACTTGCCTCAAGGCCGCCATTTCGTGACTTGGCTTGTTGCAACTGTTCAACTGGTATGTTCAACATGCTTGCAATTTTGGCCATTTCTGAAGTAGTTTCGTTCTGAAATTCCATCATAAAAGATCGCATCTTTGCTTTGAACTTCTCGTCCTCAGCGAGCTTGGCTTCTCCCTCCCTCTTGTTATCAGCTTCTATTTTAGACTAGCTAATTGTTCTCTGAGTGCTCGAAGTTCTGACATCATGGGGTCTGATTGCGAAGATACCGCTGGTTGAACAGCGGTTTGACTGTAGACCGATGCAGTGGTTGAATAGTAATCGCCTGTATAGAAGTCATCGACTTCGTATCCAAACATATTTACTTCTGCCTTGGTCTTATGCCATTCTTCCACCTTATCAGCAAGGAACCGTCCTGGCAATTCTCTTGGAATCTGCTTTCCGTTTGGCAGCAAGACTCTTTGATCAATTTCCACGATCAGCTTCCTCCTGAGGAAGTCCTCTTTCTTCTTACATTCTCCAACTCGGTGTCCATCTTCGCTTCTGCAAAAGAAACACCCTGTGAATCGATTCGAAGACTCGGGAATAAACGTCGAAGTTTGTCTGGTATAACTAGGCTTCGTTTGTGTGAAGGACTCAGTTAGTTTTCGTTCCATTTCGGACATCATTTTTCTCGTAGAGTTAATAAATGTGTCTTTCAGGCTAGAACCGAATTCCTCTAAGTCCTCTCGTTTCACAATCGTGTCATCCGTGCTTCTTCCTGACGGGTATCCTGTTCCCGTGCTTCGATCTTTTGAAGCCGATCCTGAACCACCACTAAATGCTGATCCTCGACTCGATCCTTCTTCCGGCCCAGCCAAAGATGCAGCCGAAGCGGCTGTCATGTTCTCTAGTATCCAAGTCCATTCGTAAGGGTCATCCTTTCTTCTCGAAGGCAGCGCTGGTCCCACTGCTGGTCCCGGTGCTGTTGGGTTTCTGATCAGACGGATTCGTACCTCCCTTGCGAAGTCCCTGTCCATAGCTGCCCAAATCTTGGTAGCTAATTCCTGATTTCCAACAACTGGATCAACTCCATCATTGAGTTTCTTTGCTTCTGCGGTGAACTTCCTTCGAAAGTCAATCGCCTCTTTTCGATCTTCAGCAGTGATACCTTGGTATTCATTGCATATCTTCGTAAGAGTTCGAAGACTTCCTTCCCTGAGCAACTCCGGCTCAGGATACGATGCAAGTAATTCTCTTTTAAACGCATCATAGGAATCCTGTGTAAAGGCTCCCCATTCGTTATCAGAGACTGTGTCAGCATATCGCCTGCAATGTTTAATCTTCGTAGCGTCGTCCGTGACCGAGTGCTTGGTAAACAAGTCTTCGACCAGGTCTAAGAAACGATTCAGATTAATTGGTTCTTTGTAAGAGAACTTTGGTGCGTCTTTCGACGACGCGTCGGGCATTCCAACCATACTGGGATTTGTATGTAAGGATGTACTTGAAAGGTGTGTTTGTAGAGAGGGTGCACTAAAATGTAGTGGCCCTGTTTGTGAGATCTGTTGACTTGGGGAGTTCACCCTCGTCGGTATTTCTCTAGAAAGTTCCGGGAAATCTTCTTCAAGCTGACTTAATGGTGTAAGTGGGCTGTCTGTTGATTCTGAACCTTCTGGTACAGCTGTTCGGGATAACTCTTGGTTGGATCGAAGCTGATCCAATTGCTCAGTTGTAAGGTTTAGTCGAAGATTTGACTCTAAAGCAGTTTCCTGCGAATGTCCTAACTTCGGCTTCTTCCTACTGGTAATTGATACCATGGATCGTCCTTCCTGGGAGTTCTTTGAAGTCCTTGGAGCTGGTTTTGTACGTTTGGTTAAAAGTCCCGGCTGTTTAGGCTTGGAGACTTTCTTCTGGGGTTTGTTCTTAGATTCGAGCTTCGAAGTTGAAGGTTCCGGTGATGGATCGCTTCGCTTTCGCTTGCTGGAAACCGTGTTGAACTTTTATGAAGCAAGGTTTTAGGTGCCTTGCTAGTTTTGTAGTAAGAAAAGGATCTGTTGGATCGAAATCTAACAACCTGTTCAAATCAAACTGTTTGGTTCGCAAAAGATCTATTAAATCTGTTTAAACCCCCTCATGGTGGGCTCCAGATAATAGGGCACTTAAGCATGGGGTCGTCGATGCAAAAGGGCAATCAACACAAAGTTCGTAAGAACTCTATATCAAAAACACTCAACACACTGACTCTCTTTTATACCCTGAATTCGCGGGGGCAAAAGCAAGAGAATAGACCTTCGTTGAAGCTCTTTAAAACAGTATATGAAAGCGAACAAGTTTATTGGATGCAATCTAATAAACCACAAGTCTTTGCGTACAAGGCTAGCTTGAACACTTGACAGCAACCTTACTAAGGATGCTTCAGAAAAGGGATGTTTTACTTCGACGTGGAAGGAAAAGAGAGTTTATAGGGTTTCGAAGAAAGACTATGACTTGTGTGAACTTCAAAAGTATTGCTCTGTTCACAAAATGCACCTCTTGTACACTTGATATGAATGCTCGACTCGTAATTTGTCTGAGAACTTGGATTTCACTTGGCTTCTTCTTGAAGCTTCGCTATTTCCTATTCCACACTTCTGATCTAACCAAGACTTGTCCGGGCACTTGTTCCATTTGAGTCTTATGACTAACCAAAGCTTGTCCGGGCACTATTCCGTTTGAGCTTTATGAAACGCAGAGTTTGTCTGGGCACTATTCCGTTTGAACTCTATGACTAACCACAACTTGTCCGGGCACTATTCCGTTTGAGTTGTATGAAACGCAAGGCTTTCACCCTATGACTAACCAGTGAGAACAACTTGTAATATTGGCACTAAGCTTCTGCTTGTTATGCGTACTAGTAATTGTCTGGTATTATAAGTAAGATACGGGCTCCTTATATACTATATGAGAAATAATTGAAAGTCCGCTCTAAACCCCTTCGGAATCTTGGCATAGGTCTTCGAGTCATTCAGGCACTGCTTCCCGCAGCACCTGAGCTATTATTAGAAATGACCGCATGGTTGCTGAGTGAGCTCTTGGCATTTGCTGAGAAATCTACCGGATTGTCAGACCGCATGACTCGTTCCAGGCACACTATTCGGAGGCCGTCTCTTTGGATCGTTCCGCTATCGTATGTCCATATCGGGCTGGATCGCTGCGAAGTGAATTACTACTGCACAAAGCCAGTTCCCTCGCAGTCCTAAGTCCTTGTCCTGCTGTGTCCCTTTTATAACATCTCTTCTATCCTTCTATTGAATCTCCTTCGAACGACTTGTTTGTGCTTCAACCAATGTTGCAGGTATCCTTAATTACTGAGAATGAAGCACACTTATGGCAGGTTTACTAGCGAACCTCCACATTGGTTTAGTTCGACTCTGTCGAGTATCGTAGCAGAGCCTGGCCACAGGCTGCTGCTACGTCCTTCTTAGAGTCGTTCCTGGTTTCGATGCTTCCTTCTAGTATCTTCTAGACAAGTCGGATCTTCTTTCTAGGCTGTAATATCCCATGTTCGTAATCAGGAAAGACTGGTCTAATCGCTAGAAAAGCCAAAAAGAGAGGGTGGAACGTTTCCAGCCCTATCAACGGGCTCTGGCTCTTACCATACCGTGTTTGCACATCTTGTGCATTTAACGGGCTCTGGCTCTCACCATACTGTGTTTGCACACTTTGTGCATTTAACGGGTTCTGGGGATCTTTCTGCTTCTGTCTTTCTTCTTTTTCTTCTCTGCTGCTTCTTTCTTGTTTTCTTCACTTCTCGACTACCGGGATAGACTCCGCTCCGCATGACTTCATTGTCGTTTCCGGACTTCCGTGCATCGCGCAATGTTCGTATTTGTCTCGCTCTCATTCTGTCGATTCTCCGAGTCTCTTTCTTGGTGTTTCTCTTTTTTTTTTTTTTTGCTTCTTTCTTCTTTTCTTCTTGTCGCTTCTCAATTACCGGGATAGACTCCGCTCTGCATGGCTTCATTGCTGTTTCTGGACTTCTGTGCATCACGCAATATTCATATGCGTGTACCGTGTTTGCACACTTTGTGCAGTTAACAGGCTTGGTCTGTTGTCCGCAGTTCTTTTTCTCTTGTTTTCTCTTCTCTTCTCTACTCTGCTATTTGCTTTCCATTTTCCTAGTAATCTGTCCTTCTTGTTATGTCGTTCTGTGTAATAATATGCTTCCGTATAAGCCGTATGTGTGCGTATAAGTGCGTATAAGATATGGCATGTTCCTGCACTATTGTAGAATATCCTCTAATATTTTCGTGATTTTACGTTGCTTCGTTTGTGCATTATAAGTCTTTTTCGTCGTTTGTTGAGTTTTCTGTGCTTTTGCGTATCGTGATCTATAACCGTATAGACTTGGATTGTCTTCATGAAGCTGTTGTATCATTGCGTAAAGAATGTTGTTTTTGCTGTATGTATTGGTCTATAACTTTCCTGCTGATAGGAAATCATTCCATGTTTGACTGTATGCTGATTATTGATCTGTGGCGCACTGGCGGCGGATCAGCCAATAATGTCGGTCTGATGGCGTCGAAATATGTCGAATATATGACCCTGATGTTCCATAATACTCCGCTGATGATATCTGGATTCTTCCGGCCGGAATGTTCTCCTATGATGTGGAATTGATTCACGCAGAACTCTGGCTGTGGATGGCGAACAGTGTCAAATATGGCATCGGTTGTCGGCGTTAGAGATTCCTTTGATCGTCCTCCTCCATATATGTCGCTTCCCCCATCTCCCTATCCTCGAAAACTGTGTCTTTGTGAGCTCTTTTGATATGTGGCGCACTTTTGACTTCTTGTCTGAGGCTTCTGACATGGGTAATTCGTTGATCGGCAGACCAAAATTGGGTACGAATATGCGGTATATGTCCCCGTTCATGAATACGAAGCTCCGCCGTTGATATCTCGATGTTCCGCAACATTCTGTCACTAGCATAAAGTTCCTTCATGGTGGACTTGTGCTTATAGCACATTTCGTACGGAATCCGTGGACGGCATCGACTTGTGAAAAGGGTAGGACTTGTACGGACAACTGAGAACTATCATTTCATCAGCTGGACCGTATTTGTAGTACCAATAACCGCGGTTCTGGAACGGATTTTGATTTGTGGCGCATTTCTGGTCTCTCTGGATGCTGCTGGATTTCCTGGTAGACAATGGGACTCCGGATTTGCAAATTACTTCTCTGTGAACGTCTCAGCGGGTTTCTGGGTATTTTCGAAGAATTCTTCTGAATTATGAATTCTGCTCCAGACCTATCCTTCTGCATCCGTCTATCTCTATTGCGCACTTCAAGACATTTCTGCTAACTGGATGGACATCGAATAGGTGTGGGATATCATCTTGTGGAGTTACTAGATGACTTTTCGAGATGCAAGAGAAGTTCGTTCGTGCAACAAATGAACCTGGCACTGCTGTACTGTGCTTATTTGCTCCGCATTTCACTGTCTTCTCCTCTGGACTGTGCTCTGAACTCTGAGGTGCCTCTGAGTGATCCATTGAAGTCTCTATGTGTTTGTTTCCATGTATAGACTTTTCCCAAGCCATGCTGCATGTCCGAAGGTACCAAAATTTGAATCTGTAGCTTCACCGCATGTCCACCGGTGTCCGCCGGTGTGTGACAGAGTGACTCGAGATCCCGTTTGGCGGCGTTTCTGCTTTGCGTCTGGTGAATACTGGACATATCGAATGAGCTAATTGGTGATAGATGCTCTGTACTGAGTATTTCCGGATAAGACGCTTGTCACTGATGGTCTGGTTACAGAAACTGCTGGGAGTCCAAAGGCTGCGATTTGAAATGGATACTTTCGTCATTGCGAGCTTTTCCGAATTTCTCCTCTGGACTGAGATCTGAACCGCTTGGTTTTGGTTATACTTCCGAAAGATTCCTATATGCTGATTTGAACTCTGATCCTGATGTGCGATGGAGTTCCGTGACCGTCCGACATAGACTTTGACTGCTGGTGTGTTTGGACTGTTTGGCATGTTGGAAAACTGAAAATCCGCTTCTGAGGCCGATCTTGTACTTCAGTCACTTCTGTGACATCTGCGACAGTTTCCATACTGTCATCATATCCGGACTGAGCGTTGTACGGAATAATTCGGCTTATACGGAAAGCTTATATGCTTGTACGGAAATGATTCGGCTTCAATCTGGTGAGCAGGAGTACTTGCGGTCGATATGTATTGTTGAATCTCCATAGATCATGATGCTGATGCTGATTTGAATGATAGGAAATGAGATGAAGTTGGAGATGGCCCAGAAAACCCCTCGCAGTGGGCTCCAAAATGATACGCTAAATTCACATCTGAGACATGTGTCATGTCTCACAAGGATTTAGATGCTCTAGTTTTGTAAGGTAGTTCCTGGTTCCCAATATCAAATCATCTTTAATGGCACACAATCAGGTATGTTGATGTCGATAATGGATCCGAGTACTATATGAGGTTATGATAGATCAAAACTTCCGTAAATAGATAACACTGAAATGAATGGCTTCTCTGCTGTATAGAGCTGTTCTAGACATTGTTTTATGTAGCTAATGACTCATTGTTGATGTATTATTCTCAACTTGAGCTCTTAACTCCATGTCTAAACTCTAATAAATAATCTGCGCATTTTAGAGGGTAACTGACTCGGGGTGTGTTATTTATTAAAGCTATCAACTTATGGACTTGATATACTTCTAGCTTAGTAATATTCATTTCCACGGCACTACCCAATCACATTTCAACCTCTGCTAATTCCCAGCCTCAAATGAACAGCTGATATACTATAAACTCCGAAATTCTGCAGTTTAGACCTTGAAAATGCACTTGTGAAAACTTGGGACTCCTGTTTGACCTCTCATGTCTCTGCATTGACTCAGCATAATTCTCCGATGTCTATGCAGTGCCACATGGTCAGTAACAACATGAGAAACACATGTTGCAGTCATGTGTTCCAAATATGAAGTCTGTGCGACTGTCGGTTACTCTGCTGACCTGCAGGCTTTCCCATGGCTCCAAATGACTCGGAATGACTTCTGAGATCTGTGGTATTTGCTGGACCTTGATGCGAAGCCCTTGGTGCATTGAACAACACCAGGAATGACTCTAAATAGAGTAAACAAAGTCCGTCTAGTCATGGGAATGACATGTGACTCTTTTGATGCGAGCTTCTGGGACCATTGTAGCGGGCTCTAGTAGTCAGATTTCGATGAAATGACATGTGTGAGAGAAGTATTTGAGGCATTGTTGGTGTTCTGTGTGTTGTATGCCATTCTGAGTGCTCCAAAATCAAAGATACTTGTATGATAAGCACTTGGTGCGCATCACCGTATTCCAGTCCTATGCAAAGGGAAAACCTTTAAGACCGATCGTATGAGAAAGGTGCAATATTAACCCCCAAATAGCTACCGCTTATTATAATGATGTGCTATTTAAGCATGTGATTGCAAATCCCACTGATCATCCTCGTTTTACCATCAAAGGAAACTTAATATTCGGTAAAAACTGAGGAAATGAAGACATACTGTGTATTCCTAATGGAGTCGACAAGGATAGTGGCAAAAGCTTCCGAGGAATCATCCTTGAAGCTGCCCATGATGTACTGGGCCACTTCGGTACCCAGAAGACCTCAGAATACATCCGGAGGTGGTATTGGTGGCCACAAATATACATGGACACCAAATTATTCTGTAAATCTTGCTCACGATGCCTTATGAGCAAGTCATCAACTCAAAAACCCGCAGGAAAATTACACTCCTTGCCTATACCTACTAAGCCATGGGAGTCCATCGCAATGGACTTCCTCGGACCATTCCCTGAATCCAAGGGATTCGATTATCTATGGGTGGTCGTATGTTGCCTCACATCAATGGTACACCTTATACCAGTCCGCACTACCACCACAGCATTTGAATTATCATGGACCTTTATTAAAGAAATAGTTCGTTTACATGGACTGCCTAAGTCCATAGTTAGCGACCGTGATAGTAAGTTCACGTCCAAATGGTGGCGTGAAGTCCATCGCTTACTGGGAATAAAACTCCTTATGTCTACATCATTCCATCCTCAAACTGACGGCTTGACCGAACAATGCAATCGTTCGATAAACCAGATTCTCCAGTCCACAGTAAAACCGTCACAAGCGGACTGGGTTGACAGATGCCCAATGACCGAGTTTGCCCTAAATTCAGCTGTGAGCGAAACTACGGGATATTCCCCATTCTTCCTCAACGGAGGACACTCACCTGTGATGATAAAAGATCTCACAAACTTGGTCTCCAGTACTGAACCAGGGATAACCGATTTTGCCACCAAAGCGCTCATGCATTTGAGCGATGCCCATGATTCTATCATTGAAGCTAGGGTATACCAAGCTGCATTTGCCAACCGAAAGAGACGAAATGAGGAGCTCTACCATGAGGGCGAGTTCGTCTACTTATCCATCAAGAACCTTAATACCCTGAAAGGAAGGGCAAGAAAACTCGTACCAAAATACATTGGGCCTTTTAAGATCCTCCAGACATATCCTAGGACCTCGACGTATAAGTTGGAGCTATCCGAAGACCTGAAAAAGTGTCGCATTCATGATATGTTCCATGCTAGCTTGCTGAAGCCATACCTTGCAAGCTGTGACCAGCTATTCCCAAACCGAACCTCCCTTGATCCTTATGATTTCGGTGCCCCTAGCGACGCTGAATACCTCGTGGACCGGATTCTTAACCACCGGTGGACGCAAGGCAAAATTGTATTCGAGATATTGTGGCAATTGGGTGATACAACCTGGGAGCCTCTTGATGCAGTGAATGGACTCGCGGCTCTCGACGAATACCTGAGGCTGAAAAATGTGAAGGACTGGCAAGCTCTCGCTCATTGAACATGTGAGCTGAGAAGAAGCTTGGACCTGAAACTAAAAATAGTGCTTTCCTTTTACAGCGTGAACCAACTTTGGCTTTATTTACCCTGAGGCACTTCTTCTTAAAAGCCATGCATCAAAAAGAAATCTTGTGCATTCCCTTTCCTTCCCTCACCATGGACCTCGAAAAAATCTCCATAGTTGAGGAGACCACCCTTGACTCACCTTCCAGCCCCGTACCTTCATCTGACGACGATGACGACGCCTCCACTACTCAAATGGGGGACAATATCATGCGTTCGCTGTCTCCACCAGCTCTAACTGTAGTACCAGCAGCCGATTCATCTGCGATAACCCCTTCTTCTCCAGAGGAACGCATCTACAAGCTAATGGACGCGAACCTCGAGCAACAAAAGACCATTGAATCCATCCGTCGCGAAAACCGTGCCGCTCTAGACATGTTAAAGTCAGATATTGAGCAGCTTCGGGTCGACACCGATAAATATCGAAAAGACTCGAAGTACTGGCATAACAAGTAAGAGGACTTAACCCATGAAGCCAACCAGATGTGACAAGAGCTTGAACGAACCAGTCATCGTTCAGCCTCGCCTAAACGGCGTCGCAAAGAGTCGAGTACGACGTCCAGTTCGGAAGATAGTCGAGCTCCAACGTGCGATAAAGGTGCGAATTTTCCAAATATGCTTGAACCCATCGTTGAAAACGACGTAGAGATTCAAAACAAAATAGACCTTCGACTGAATCCCTTCAGCGAAGATGACCTTAAACATGAAATCACATATTCCTATGGTCAGCCTCCTTCATCATTGGTCGCGCAAGGAGTCATCAAACGACTCTATGCCGAAGCCGTATCCACCTCTCCCCATCTTCAGACTCCTGCTATGCGATGCATCCTGAAAGATGGATATGTACAGACTCACCGCCCTTCTCCCATCATTGAAAAGACTCCAATCACATCGACTCTACCGGTAATGCATTACCAGCCGGGAGGAGCCAAACCTAGATTTGTAAAAGACCTTCCCAAACCCATTCCTTCCCCCAAGACCATTGCTCTTATCGATGTGTCTCCAGCGCCCAAGTCTCTGACTTACTATATGCATGAGACTGAGGCTGCTGCCTTCTTCATATATCAAGCACGATCGGACCAGCTTTACATTGGTTGCGAGGTTTATCAAAACCCGAACCACCAATGGTGCATTAGCTTGTGCCAAGTTCATGGTTTACTCACAGCTCATGCCTCCGCTCCCACTCGTACCAAGGAAAACGCGAGAGTGCGCCATAAATACTTCTTCATCTTCGCTACCTTATTGGGAATACAAGGCAAATACGCTATGTGTTTGCAACAGCTCTGGCTCGCTCACCCTCATTACCAGTCTATTGACTTTAAACCAGTCCCTTTACGCATTGCTCCAGGCATCGAGCTCACTATGTCCATTGTAGTCGAGCACATTTTCCACTGTGGATTAACCATTGCTCAGGCTGATGACGGTTATCCTTACGGTCGTCGATTCATCGAGATCTTCTCCAACAAGCTCGGTGGAAACGATGAAGAGATCAACCCCGGTCCAAATCACGTCTATAATCATGAATGGGTCTCTGCAAAACAGGATTCCGATATCTCGGTATCGTCGGGGATTCCTACTGGATACCCTGGTGATCCCATTTACACCGCCATTGAGCATGTCGTCCCTTTCGCTGACAGAGGTGTTAACCCATTCAAGGGTCAGACTTCTGCCAAATTGAAAAATCACCGCAGCGGTCACGCTAAAACCTCTGGGCGTATCCAGTCCCAAGTCAACCAAGCCACCTCACAGCTCAATTCTGTTTCATTCAGAAACAGTGTCCCTGCATTCGTTGATCATCGCTATACCCCCGGTTTCGGTGGAGGAGTTACATATCCACCCATACCGACTTTCCCTCCCTCTGGTATAACGGTATTTTTCATCGTAAATTAATTTTTTGGAAGTCAAGTGGGAACTCAAAATATCAGGATCAGATGTTGTCTAAGTTCACGTGTGGACTGGTAACTGCTAACTCACTACTGCCATGGTTGTGACTTCTGGTGACAAAGTTGTCAGGCGCTTTGGGCATGAAATCAAGCCGGTCTGCTCGGCCCGAGTCCTTAAACAATCTTAAGCCCAACGTCATCAGGAATTTTTCTTTTCTTTTGCTTTCTTTTACTTTCTTATTGACTGATATGCATGGCTAGCAGAATGATCAAATATATATATCTTCATTTGTCGAACTCCCTCTCCTTGCTTGCAGACCATCATGGCAGACCAGTTTCTTGACGCCAACGTCCTCTGCAATATCATATCACGAATTTCTCCAGCTGTTCTCATAGCTCTTGAACCAGCCCAAAAAAACGATGCTACCTTTCTCAGAGGTGTCCTGACCAGGATAACGCAGCCAGACAC
This sequence comes from Mycena floridula, assembly GCA_029320655.1. NCBI lineage: Eukaryota > Fungi > Basidiomycota > Agaricomycetes > Agaricales > Mycenaceae > Mycena > Mycena floridula. Next base: position 30,957 of record JARIHS010000113.1, read on the forward strand.
AGTTATGGCTCCTCCACCAACAACGCCACCATCCAGTCAAGCTCCTTATCCTCAGCAACCTCAGTCACAGCCTCTTTCCGCTGGTCCTGTGATCGTTTCATCCCAGCCAGGTCCAGCTCCAATAGGCGCCTATCAGTCTCAGCGACTAGGAGGCAGTGGCTCTGGCCATCCCAGCTCTTCTTCTGGGCCCTTCCGAGGCCCTCAGTCTCTTGGAATAACTCTTCCAAACACAGAACAAGTCGATCCCACCCAGCCAGTTGTTAATGCCAATGATACCAGGCGTTCATCTGCAGACCGCAATTTGCCTAGAGCACCGCGTGCACCACCTCGTAGAATTAGGGGTCGTGGAGATGCACAGCGGCCACCATCCTTGTATTCTCGTCCTTCTCTGGACGACTCCCTTGTGAAAATTGGTGACCAGATCACTGCTATCCGTGTTCAGGTCAATGTATGGCCCAACAAGCCCTTGACTTTACCGTTTGGCATATCAAGAGGGTCCGATAATCTGGACAAAAAGGTGAATTTTCACTTCATCAGAGAGCTCAAGTAACTTACAGATCTTTCCAGAGTGAAATCGTTTTCCACATCAGCAATGTAGCTTCTGGTGCTCGTCAATGGAGGCAGAACATGGGCATGGAACATCAATTCACTTTGGCTCCACAAACCTCATTATCTGAGGTCTTTTCTTTGGTTGAGACAGCTATGAATCGCCATCACCATTCCTATCAATTCGAGACTTTCGACACTGAAGTTTCCGTTCTCCGCTTTGTTCAGGATCGTCGAGAACTTTTTCAACTCATGGAATTCGCCAATGATGGTCGCCCAGATCACCAGGGTCAGGTTCGAATTCGTCCAGCCCCTTCTAGCATGAATTCAACTACCACGATCTTGGGTCTCATGGGCTTCAAGACCTTGCAAAAGCTTCCTCATGCGATCTCCAGTGGATATTTTGTCCTCAATATACGTGAGTCCTTCTTCAAAAACAGACTAAAATATTAGCTAAGGAACTACAGGTCTCAAACGTCCTGTCAAAGGCCTGTTCGCCCTTCGAGCTACAGGTCTAGGCAACGACCCAGAGATTCGCTGGCATTCCTGCATGGCTCAAAAGTTTTTTGCCCCTCACAGATTCCGATATGACTCTGAGACAGGGATTTCGGCTGGTCCAGCTGAGGAGGAATCAGACTGTGAAGAGGAAAACAAAGTAAGCTTTATCAGATTGGGTCACTATTATGCTTACAGATCCTCGTGTTTTAGGATTCTGATTCTGATGTCGATATGGAGGAGATTGCTATTCCTCCAAGGCGCCCTTCTCTTCCTCGTCCCCGGCCAGCTCTTCCTGCTTCCCGCCCTCCTCCTTCATCGCAGTCTCTTTCCACCTCTGGCCCTTCAAGGCCACCACCTTCATCTGGATCTCGACCTGCAGATAATAGCGGCAGTCCTCCTTTAATCCCAACTCTTGGTCTCTGGGATATCACCTACAGCGACACTAGAGTTGTTCAGCAAGCTCTTACAGTCCCTTTTACTTCGGAGAACTTCACTTTGCGTTTCTACGAAGAAGCAACCAAAGGTCTACATGATCCTGGGTTCCATCTGTCGGCCAACGAAATGCCGGACTTGGTTACAGAATTGGAGAAGCTAATAAACCAAAGTGTCTTTGAGCATGACTACACTAGTCTTTTGTCTCCCGACAGGGCATTTGGGTTGTAAGCACCTCTTAATTCTCTGTTGACACTGTCATTGACCTCATTTATTACAGAGTTGGGCATCCAACTGTTCCTCTGATACCAGGACAAGGCATCGAGGAAGAAACAGTCTCAACACTGTTCAACCTAAAGAAGTGCGAGCCTCATCGAAGTCGTCTCTTCAGATTCCTCTACAACGACTGGGCCTCTATTGCTTTTTCTCTTCCCATGCGTGCTGCTGGAGACATTTCTGATGAACGTCTTGACGAAATGGAACTCTTTGGAGCTCTGGTTGCTCTGATGCTCATTTGCGGAAAATACCCCGAACCCTTCAGCCCTCTCTTCCTTCAATTCATGCTTCACAACATGAATATTCACGCTCTGACAGAGTCCTTTGTCAAGGAATGGTGTCCTGAACTTGCCAGAGATATACGATCTCTCATTGATGCAGGACCCTCTGGGGACATTTCGCATTTGAACCCCCTTTTTGAATCTTATTGCGATGCTAGTGTGAGCACCACCTTTTTTGCTTGCTGTTCCTTACTTACTCAGACTTCTAGGTCCATGTTTATCACTCTAGAACAGAACGATCACATTCTTTACTTGCCAGTGAAGTTCTGTATCGTTGTGTTGTCGGTAGAGAGCCACCTTTGCATCCTGAGCTACAGGCTTTCTATAAAGGATTCAAGTTGGCGTCTCGAAATGGCTTTGAATTTCCCAAGGTGAGTCAAACCGATTGGAGGCGACTCAGGCCACTGACAAATGTTTTCTTTAGACTCTCGTCAACTGCTATCCAGGCGGTTCTGATGGATTTCTATCTCTCTGCAGCCTCAGCAAAGTTACCAGTTTCGCCACTATTTCCCAACATGTTTTCTTCAAGAGTCCCAGTGTAGCATTCGATACCCAGCTGGGAGCTACCATCGATCTTCAGGACCAGCCATTTCACTTTCAACAGTTCATGATCGAATTTCTCCAAGGACAGGGAGCTCCTATTCCTGACCTTTGGTCCCAATGTGTCGATATGTTTGCTTCTGATCTTCTGCCCTTGTCTAGCGTTGGAGAGCCCTGGTTCAGGTCTCGTATGTTCGTCTGGGCTGTTACTGGAGCTCCAGAACTCCGAGCCGACATCATCAATTCAAACCAAAGCATTACAGTGAGTGGGGCCTGTGTTCTGCCGGATTCAGCTTTCTTATTTAATCTCCTCAGGTCATTCTATGTCAACCTGATCATCCCCAGTATGGCGATTCCACCATTTCCTCTGCTCTACGAGCAAATTTTGCTTCGCGAGGCCAGCTTTGCATGCATACTTGTCCCAACACAGTTTTGATACCAGCTCCCTATTTTGGTGTTCTGGCAGCTCAAGTTCGACGAGGCTTTCAGGGGACCCAGGATGAAGTACGTGAGGTGATAAAAAGAGGTTTACATCATTGGTTGCTGGCGGAACTAGTAAACGCTATCGGTAAACACAATATATTGTAAACGCCTTTAGAAAATTAAAGATTAGATTGATTTTCCCAAGTTTCTAGTGTCTAAAAAGTCCTGCAGCACCTTCCAAAAAGCATCGACATCCTCAGCCAAGTCCAACTCTCTTTTTGAAATTCGTCCTACGCCCCATCCCACTAAGACCAGCTTGGAATTGAAAGAACCTTCGACCACTTCTTCTGCAAAGTCGGCGAAAGATGTCTCTATAGCTGCAACAACCAGAGATTGGGAACAGCTATTGACGGCATGCAAGAGAACAGAGACAGCATCATCAATTTCCTCCTCGCCATCCTCCAAAATGTTGTGGAAAAAGTCGCTCCATTCAGGATCCTGGCTGAATCGGACGCCCCGATCCTCAAATTGAAGATAAAGGTGGGTCAAATTGGCCATGTATCCAAAATCCAGGAAGTATACAAGGTCTTGGGAGACCTGGTTGAATTCGAAGAGAAGGTGTAGATGCGATACAAGAGGAAGAAATGTTGTGTGATGATCAAGAGTGTCCAGAGAGGAATCTTCGAATGGGAGGTGGTAATGGTCGTACACAAATTGTAAGGTGTCATAGTGTCTATTGACGTAGTCAACGACACCATGGAATTGTCGCAGTTCCTGAAGATTGAGGGGATGGTGGATGAAATCTAGAAGGGCTTTAAAGGGGCGAAACAGGAGGCAAAGGACCTCCAGTCCTGTGCAACTTCTCAATATCTCCAAGATTCTCTTCTCATCTCCTGTGCTCCTTGCTGTCTTCCAAGCCTCGTCGTCGTAAGTCAGAAGTCCGTGCATAGCCTCAATCCGTGGGTTCAGGATTTTTTTGAACTTCTTGGGTCCATCTGAAACACCTAGACTGAGGTATTTCACAAAGGCTGCCTGCCTGAGGCTTCCAAAGAAAGTGGAGGAAGTCAGAAAATCTTTCCAGTCTTCCGAGGTCTTAAGAACGATGTTGCTGACCACCAGAAAACGTAAACTACATATTGTTAGCTATGGAGTTCAATAATCAGGTAAAACCCACTCTGCTCGAACGGCATGAGAGACCAAAGAGAGGGCAGAGGCCTTTTTGGAAGAACCTTCAGAGGCCCAAAGGAAGATCTCCCGACGTATATAGTCATTTCTTGGAACACGCCTGAGGCCGTAAAGAGAAGCTGCAGTAGCTTTGGCAGGGGAAAGGTGGGCAGAGGTGGTTTCGGTGTTGGTTGACTCCATGAAGAAAATTGAGCACGTGTCAAGGGCCACATTCACTTTCTTCAAGTTCTATAGTACTGTAGTGATTAAAAGTACAGTACACCTAGCCTCGTAAAAACCTCGACAGTCCAAGGATCTTCCCAATAGCGTTCGGCTTCACCAGCTCGTCTTCCACTCTCGCCGGTTCGTCCTGAAGCTTCAACAGCGCTGACTTGGAAATACGGATCATCGAAGTAGATCTCGAGACCCCTCGTGCTGCCATAGAACAGTCTGACAGGACTTTCCAGCACTGGCCAAGTCGCAAAGAATCGTTAATGCAAACTGTTTGAGCGGTGTTTGGATGACACGCTTGAGACAAGGAATGATTCCAGCTTGCGCCGCCTCTTCCTGCTGCGACTTATTGAGCCAACAAAGGTTGTAACACGTCTGAAACACATGGTTCGATATTTCCTTTTCGAAATATCAGCACAAAAAAGAAAATGAAACAAGTTACGCACGGTACTATGTATTCCTTCAACCTGCTCGTCCAGAATCCGCACCAAAATCTCAATGGCGTTGGCATTCTGCAGATGTTCCAGCAAATCCGAGTTCATGGACAAATGCTTGACAGCTTTTAGCTTCAACACGAGGCAATCTGTTTCGAGAAGCTCGCAAGCCCGAAGGAGCCTCTGGAGGACCTTTCTTGTTCCCAGAGCATTCCGAACATGGATATCAGACTGCGAGACCTGCGAAAAAGACCAGCATTATCTGAATGATCTTCAGCTTGACTTCGCTCGAACCCGAAGACATGACGTTAAGCAATGCCGCCGATAATGGGTCGAGCAATCCTTCTCGGATGAACATGCGGCAAAAGTCGTTTTTCGATGTCGGACTTTGCAGTTCAAAGACGTTTCCGATGCCATTGAGAGCGTGAACAACAAGAGAAGTTTGTTCAGAGTAATCTTCGTCGAGAAGGTCGACTAAGACTTTGAGCCCGCAACAGCTTGAGAAACACTGAGACTAGTAGGTGAAACAACGAGAGAGACGACATACGAGAGAAACATCTGAAGGGTTAATACGGAGGTATGACATAAGAGCCGGATGAAATTTGACGCTTCCAGTCGACATTCTGAAGAATACTTTTTGGATGTAAAGCCTAAACAAGTCAGCGTACGAACTGTTCAGCCGCTCGACTCACCCATCATGATAGGGATGCCTCTAATCCCGACGTCGTTTGTGGTCCCGGAATTAGTGACGAATGCGCAATAATCGGTGATAATGAAGGTCGTTGTCTCTTCGGCGTGGTGAAGGATTTTGGCAAGGTCGTCGGCGAGGTTGACATGGTCTTCAAGCCAAATGATTTGATATCATCTGGGTGGAACAATCCATTTCGCAATGATGACATGTTTTTCATCTACAACTTTGTTCAGTCGAGAAACGTAGGGAAACGAAGGAGCAATACCCATGTCGTCAAGGTCAGAGTAATCGTCTTTGTCTTCAACAATGGACGAAGGAGGAGGCAGACCGACTCGTGCATTGGGTCCAGGGCTTTTATTAGGCTTGATAGTTTGTTGCGCATTCTCACTATCATTCTCGTTCTCCTCCGCCTTTTCTTCGAGGGTCGTCTTCTCGAGGGCTGATCGGATAGGTGAGAGCTGGAAGGAGAAGAAGAAGCGGAAGAAGCATACCTTGTAACTTTGTAAACGAGATGTCCTCTTCGAAATCATCGTCCCAGTTGTCCGTCTGCTCTTCTGGAGGCTGCAACACAAGCGGCAGAATCTTCTCCACGAGGTTCGGTTGAGATCCAAGAGCTCTCGGTGCTATTGTCGTTCGTATTGAGGATCCGTTGGACGTCACGGAGACCGAAGGAGTCAACAACTTTGGCGCGAAATCTCCCGAGAATGGACGAGCAGATGGTGACGACGGTCTTTCTCGTCTCTGTTTCGTTTTCGACGGCGCTACCAAAGGTCAGACGAACCTCAAAACCAGAAAAATGTGGACGTACATTTCAAGGCTTCATTCCATTCCTGCACCTTCAAAACCGCTTCTCGTAGTTGTAATTGCTCAACGGCCGTCTCCCTTCTTCCTTGTCTTCCCGCTTCGTCCCCTTCTGTTCGCCATCTCCTTTGACTTCACCGCCTCGTTTATTTTCGCCCGCTCCTCGCATCCACGTGTCGAAGCAGCTTGCGAGCGCTGATCCTGAGATTGCAGTCCTTTTGGAAACAGTGGTACAAAAAGTCCTTGACGATATTGCTGGCTCCTTCCGGAATTGGTGGACAGTCGTCCTGGACGATTCTGAACAAGGCAGGCATGGGCGCCAGCGTATGATATGGTGGGTGACCTTCGAGGAGCTCGATGACAAGGCATCCGACGCTCCAAATGTCGGAAGCGGTAGTCGCGCCAGATTGCTCGATGACCTCAGGTGCCACTGGAAATAATCAGTCGGAATTCAAAAGGGAATCGAGACAGACGCACTCCAATAAGGACTTCCGACAACGGCGTCATTGCTCACTGCGCCTGTCGTTGTACTGCTCGCAACACCGAAATCAGCTAGCTTGACGGTCCCATCCTTATTCGTCAGGATATTAGCGCCCTTGATGTCGCGATGGATGACTCCTTGGTCGTGCAAATACATTAGCCCTTCTAGGACTTGGGCAATGTACACCGCGACGAGCTTCTCGGGGAACTTGCCGAATCGTTTGGAAATAGCATGGAGCGAGCCATTCTCGCAGAATCTGAACAGAGATGTTAGCGGAAACAGAAATGCAGATAGAGGATGCTCACTCGAGGATGATGTACAGATATTCGCGTGTCTTCACAAAGCCCTTGTATTTCACGATATTGGGATGCTGAAGGGCTTGGGTTAAGCTAGCCTTGGAAAGCTAATGAAGCCACCTACATTGAGGTTCTTGAGCAAATCTATCTCGCTCTGTAAGGATATTCAGTATCGAGATATGGTTTAATGAATGAAGGACGCACCATGATCTCGCCAATCTCGCCCTTTGGAATATTGCCAAGCTGAATTTCCTTGACTGCGACGGTCTCACCTGTCGCCCAATTGAGAGCGCCTGTTCATTCATGGGTCAGAGGTCAAGCTGTCAATGGATCTCGACGCACGGTAGACCTGTCCGAAAGCTCCCTTGCCCAATGAATCGCCCAATTGCTGTTCGAAGATTAATTAGAGGCCAAATATAGCAGTGGGAGACGACAGACATAGTCAAACAAAGATTTAGCGGAAGAGGCCCTAGACGATGTTGAAGGAGTCGACATGGTTGAAGGCATAAGTCGTTAAATGAATGAAGGAGAGGAAGCCGAAACGCGTAGTCGAGTCGCGTCCAGCACTGATCTCGTTTTGGATAAACTGAAAATGTCACAAAAGGCAGAAAACCCAAGTCACGCGAAACTTTCTTCATTTCTTCCTTCATCTTTTCCTTGTCAGACTTCAGTTGCAAGGAGCCTCGTCATCGTCATCAACAGCGAGCTCAATACCGTTGCCATGCCACTGGAACTTGAAAATCGTTATTCCGCTTTTTCGACAATTTCAATTCCACGCCATGACGAAACCGCTGCATTCAACGGACGAATTGAAGAGACTGACGAAGAAAGGCAGCCGGAAACGAGCTTGACGTTGGAGACATCGACGGCGGGCTTGCTGGACGGAGTCGACTTGAAAGAGTACGAGCCGGTCTTGGGGTCTGGAGATGCGCGCGACATCGAGTTGAGCAAGACCTTGTCCTCGAGCTCTGGCGAGTAAGGCGGACTGGCTTTGACTCTGACCAAGTTCTTCGTGGAGCTGGGCCTGCTCATGAGCGAGCCATTGCGAGATCTGCAAGCGGCGGAAAGAAAGTTGGCTGTATTCCAAGTTGAGAATCGGGAGAGGATGTTTCGACGGGACTTCGCGGGCTATGGTGAGAGCGCCACGACCTGGAGCCGGAATAGAACGTCCTGCCTTGTCACTATGGAACAATGAGAAGATTCAAATAAAGAGAAGCAGTGATTACGCACGTTGAAGTCGAAGTGAAGGCCAGGATACCGCGAATAGGTGCTCCAAGTTCGAGAGCTGTCTTGGCGCTCATGACGACGTGAACACCGGTACCTTGTGCTTCCATAAACTAGGAAAATCAATCAGCTTTCGTCGACGACATTAAATAAAATGCTTACCCCTGCTCTTGTACTTGTCGCTGGGCGAGACATCTCCGTCGGTTCGCGACCCATCGCAAATTCAGTCTCGGCATTGCTGGTAGCCTTCTTATTGGCGAACTCGTACGAGCCTTCTTCGGACGTCCTTGTCGTCGAGAGGCTCGTCGGTCTTTGTATCGACCCAACCGACTTGGAGAGACCCGTCTTTGAGCCGTCCGTCAAAGTGCTAGTGCCGTCTGTCACAATTTCGTGCAAAACGTCGAGGTAGACGCCAGTGAGATTGCTGCTGTATTCCCAATTGTTGCCGACTTTGCGTTTCAGATGCAAAAGAGGCACCTTGTCGGCAGAAACTGACGCAATACCGGGAACTTGAGGTCGAAGGAATTGGGAAGAAGATCGACGGCTTCGCCCGACGAGGATCAGGTCCTTTGTGAAGCGACTTGACGACGCTGTCGTACAAGGCCTTGATGCGATTCTTCTGGTCCTGGCTGATTTCGGGCTGGGACTTGATGATGGTCCACAGCTTCTGGACGTCTTCGTCAAATAAAGGGTTCGTCGGGAAAACAGATATAGCTAACGCACCTTTGTACGACTTCCCGTCGTTGCCGTCTCAATTCCTCCCCCGTCCAAGGCCCTTGGCCGCCCAGACCTTCCTGCAAACGAGTTCTGTGGAACAGACATCATTGGAAACCGAAGGTGAAAGAAAATGAGCCCAAATTGTCTTACCGTTTCTTGAAAGATGGCCGTCGGGGACAAGAGCTCAGTGCTTAGCTAAGCTTAGGGCCAGGCGTCGAATTCTCAGCCGAATGCTCGTTGGGAGTGGATGGGTGGACTGAAAGGGACGGCAACGTATTGTTCTTTTGGGCTGTTTCTAGGAAGTCGCTGATTCGGCATGCCTTGTCGACAGAGGCAAATTGGAAGCTAGTCGTCGACCAGGACTCTGCTGTTGGCATCTTCTGGCTGTGGCTGGGACATCGTGTCTCTGAGGATGAGCGACACGCTGGATCCCATTATCCGAACGCGCCAGCGTAAGTCCTGCCCAAGTCCTCCATGGCGAGGCAAACAATTGAACAGCCAGAGAGGTAACGGGAGCAAGAAAGCTTCGTTCGTGGCATCTATTGCGGGTTTGGACGCGAAAAGAGGGCTTCGAGACCCCAGGAAAATCTTGAGCAAACTGTATAGGAGGCTCAGAGACCGGAAAAAGGTGGAAACAAGGAGAATAAAAATTTCTGATAGTGGGACAATCCATTTAAGAGATGTAAGAAGAGAAGAGGGGCAGGATTGGGCAAATTCGACCGGGAAAGAAAGACGCGCTTTGATGACTAAGAAAGTCGCTCGCCGAGCGATTTTCCCGTCGCGTCTCTCTTTCTAACCCCACGTGTATGAGCTCCAATGGAACCACCCTCTGTTTCTATTTCTCCAGATGTGGCCAGTACACTGTCTGAACAGTTGCCTGGACTGCTCCAATTTCTCCAGGCTCATTCTGCAGAACTGGCAGCACGACAGCTAGGCCCTGGCATACTGTCTCTCCAAAATCTTCAAGCACAGTTGTCTCCTCCTGTCACTGTTCCTCATCCTAGGGTCCTTATGGAGACAGGTTTGGCTACCCCAGTCCCTTCCCCTCAGAAGAGGAAAAGAACTCTTGCTGCGCCCACCTTGATGGACCAGGTACTTTCTCCTACTTTGCCCTTCATCACACCAGACTCCAGGCCTTCCAAAAAGGCCAGAGCACAGTCAGAACCAGCACTGTCCCACTCAAAGCTTCCAGATTGGTTAGTCCCTGGAGTTCCACTTTCCAGTGATTCAGAGGACGACGACCCAGAGCTTTTTGTTCCGTCTGGCTCTCCTGGCTCTCCTGAAGCAGACCATCATCTCACTCCTGCAAGTGAGACCTCTTCTCTTCAGAGTCCCAGTCCAGAACCTGAAGAGCCGGTCTATCGAAATCCACACTCTTCAAAGTCAAAGGGCCCTGGTGGCAGAGGAGGGACCCGGAATTCAGCCAGGACTGCTGGGACCTTGCGTTTATGTGTTAAGAAACCCCCAAAGAACAAATCCACCTTGGGCACTTTGAAAACTTCGCGTATCAGAGCAGAACTTCAAAGCGAAGGCAAAGAAGGTACTTCCTTTCTTGTTCTCTTTCTTTCTTCTCTTATTCTTTTTTTCAGTTCCTTCTCTTGGAGATGTCGACGAACCTGCTTTGCCTAGTACAAATGCTGTGTACATGTTTCTCGACATTCTTCAGTTCTCGACTAGTCACAAAGCTCTGTTGCGGGTCAGAGATCTTGTGGACACGTTGAAAATCAAACTGGCGAATCTCCAGGAGCTCCAACAGCCCTCTATTTCTTGGGCAGGAACAACTTTGCAAGATCTAGCTTTGCGGTGTTCTGCCTTAGAAAGTGACAAATGCGTTAAGGAATACGCTTATCTTCTAAGTCTTGTTCAATTTCGCTTAGAGATACATAGGTGAGTTCGAGCTTTGATTTCTGGCGTTTTATGACCCTTGTTTGTTTCTAGATTAGAAACTGGGCGTCCCAGCTATCTAACTAAAGCCCAAGCTGGCGTCGATGATCATGGTTTAGCAGCAAAAGCTAATATGAAACTCAATGCTTTTCGTCTCCTCAAGAGCAAAGGTTCTCGATTGGTTCATTTGTGCTGTGCAGGTAAGAAGTCTTCTTTTCCTTTGGATTTCGCCAATCTGACATGTGCTGCAGCTACACCTTACATTCTGGTGGTCTTGGCTGCTGTTGGTTGTAATACGTATCTCAGGACTTCATCCAGAGACGTGATCACAGCTGTAGCTCTGGAACTGATCTGTGAACGCCGTAAGTATTCCTCGGTCTCTAACATCATTTCTAATGATACTGCTAGCTCTTCAAAAACGTCCTGCACAGTTTCTTATCCAAGAATTTCTCATCCCTTTACTTCAAGACATTAGATTCCGTCTGGGATCCAGAGAGCGTGAACTGTTCTGCTTGCATTGGGGTCCAGAAGTCATCCACTTTCATGAGACACCTCTTATTATGGCCAAGCTAAGAGAGATCCATGTCGGGTAAAAGATTTTTTTTATTCCTTAGGCCTTTTCTAATATCTGTTTCACAGCTGGCCGCAGTTGCCACCACCTCCTGTCTGCTGGTTCATGTTCATCCATGACGACATTCCTCCCAACTTCAGCCCGAAATATCTACTTGATGAAATTCCTCCAGCAGTACCCCTTTCTATCCAGCAAGCACCAATTACAACGATCCAACTGAACAACATGGTGCTAGATAAGATACCAAGACATGTCCGCCAAGGTATTGCCAAGAACAAACAATGGTCACAGCAGCAGAGAGATTTCGCGTCTAACGCTGAACAAATAGCTTCTGTGGAGGATTTGGATCAATGGGTATCTTTCATTCCATTCATATCGTCCTTTTCAACTGATGCACTTCCAGCTCACAGGCCTTTTCGAAACACAAGACGCTGAGGGACGACCTTTACCTCCTACTCCTCCTGAAAAATATGCACAGATATCTACTGATATCCTTAAAGGGTCTGTTGGTCTCTGTCTATTCCAAGATTACCAGAAATTTGATATTAAAATTCAGGCGCAAACTTCATGTACAAGATAAAAACAAGGACCTTGTTTTCCATCTCGTTCCAGGTTTGCATGACAGTCGTCCTGGCTTGAATGCAGCCATTCTATCCAAGGTTGAGCTTCTGGAAGACGAATTTCAACATTGCTCTGAAGAAAATCCTCTTGGGCGCTATCCTTCCACTCATTTATCCAACTACAACAGATATGGCGTCAAAGTGAGTTTGTTTCAGGTTTGGTGCTGGAATTTGACATTGTTTCAGAGTCATGATGTGCCCAATGATGTTCATCCATCCTATTTCCGCACTATAGGCAACAAAAACATAACTCAAAAATTCGCCTATCAGTCCGACATCATGCGCCAAGACGCCAAAGGTGCCAGAATGAGGGAACTTATCTTCGATATCGTCAATGAAGTTGTTGACGATGTGGTAAGACTGATTAACTTTTGGGTTTATCTTTACTGAAGCCTCTTTGAATAGATGCGGCGGGACTTGGTAGACGAAACAGCGAAACTGGACATAGTGGTTTCCGAACTTCCCTTGAACGATGCTCCAGCTTCTGCACCCTTTGCTGGCCTCATTATCAACATAAACGTATGCACTGACGGTCATCTGGATGAAGGCGACTTTCTGCTTTGCGTCGTCGTCGGTTTTGGTTGTTGGAAAAAAGGTGGCGTCATCCTTCACCAGATCCGTTTGGTTGTGGATCTCGTGCCTTTGGATATTCTCATTTTCGCTTCCATGAGGATGACTCATCTGAACCTTCGCTTCTCAGGCTTCAGGGGATCTTTGGTCTATGCTACAGACAAGGAATTGCTCAGCTGGACGAAAGATATGAATGGCTGTGCTGGGAAGAACTTTCCTGGTGTCGCATTCACTTGGGATGATGCCTTGAAGATTGCAGAGGAAGATGGGGAAGGCTCAGAGGACCATGAGAAAGTTCAGCATGAGTAGACCTTGGTTTATTTCGAAAAAATATTGTTCTTTATTTTGTGGCTGTGAATCTTAGTAAGCAAAAGTCCCTCGTCGACGACTCTCATCCTCTCCAGCCCTTCAACTCTTCACTGCTATTTGGATTGGAGAAATACTAGGATGATTATTGGTAACTTCTGGCTGTTCCTTAGAAGGTTTCTGGCTAACCAGCGCCCAGCGTATTGTCTGGCTCCAGAAGTCATGTTATACGAAAAAGCAATTGGCATTAGAGAGAGGCTGGTGTCTAACTCTACATCTGAACGATGTGCAAATGCTATCAGGACCGTATGAGAAGCAAAGGGAGAAGACTGGATAACGAGATAGGCTAGAGGAGAAGGCTGGATAACGAGGGGTATAAAATTGAAAGGAGAGTGGGGTGTGGCAAGGCCAGGCAAGTAGGAAGAAAGCAAGAGGTAAATGATAAGGAGTGACGAATGGGATAGCAAAGCAATGGCAAAGCAAACTATGGATACAGAGAAAACATGACCACGTACGTGAACTACAACTACCAATCAACAGTCTCAATCGAAGATTGACCAGGTTATGGGAGAGAAATGGTGGTCATGGCCTGCTGGGGTGAGCCAATGTTGTTTAGAATTATGTGCTTGTTATCCGAAAGGGATCCTTGTTGAATGAAATCAACAGGAGGCGAATATTCAGGAGGGGGATGAAATGAAAGACCTCCAGGTCTGAAAAACACCTGGAGGTATTTCCACTGGTGGTAAGCTTCGTATTTTACATCGTCCTCCACTGCAAAGGCTCATTTTTAGAGAGAAAAGCTGCTGCTGAAAAACGTATCACTTACCTGGAGGGTTTCCTTCCCATTCGTAACCAGCATCAACTAACTCTTTAAAGCGGTAAATTGCATAATACTTCTTCTTAAGAAGATCCAGACTCCAGTTATAATTTTGTGCCAAAAAGTCCGACAAGGCCAGTGGCTGTCCTAAGATCAGGACGATCTCCTCCTTTCCTTTTAGGGAATCATTGGAAAAGCCCATTCTTTTACAGTCTGCCCGGATTTCCTTCAGACCATGCCAGAGCTTGTGAAAGCTCGCCTGCTTAGGCTTCCAGGCCATTGCCTGAGGGGTGCCTCCATGAAAAGGGACACCCTGATGCTCGCATTGAGCTTCCATGGATACAACTTGATTCGATGAGGCCATAGGAGGCCTAGCCTCTTCCTGCAGTGCTTCTGGCATCATGTCTGCCAGAGCAAAAGGTGAATCGAATGTTGAAGATTGTGGCGCAGGGAAAGAGTAAGGACTTCCAGGTATCAAGCCTTGGTTTGGTGATGACACAGGAATACGGAACAGCAGTTCCACATAATATTCCCTGGTTTCAAGATGAGGGAAGCAGAGTATATCCTGCCCAAAGTCCAGAAAGGAAGTAGGTTGATCCCAGTCGTTATAGAAAGGGGGAATTCTGTGAACCTCCCCCCGATAACGAGTCAATGCCAAGGAGTGATCCTGGTCCCTCTCTGGATAAAGAGTCCCTTTGGTCCAAAGCACAGCATTGGAACAGAATCCTCGTCCAACCAGCAGTTGATAAATCTCGGAAGCCTCAGCCCAAGGCAGTGAGGCGGCATTTTCTCCCAAGAATCGAAGGAGAGTCCTCATTCTGACACGAAGGGAGTCTTTGCCGAAAGAAGATAAAGATAAAGGGGCTGGAATCTCCAGATTTTTGAGAATGAATGAATCCACAGTTGTCCCCAGATCGTCTCTGAACAAAGAAGTGAAGATGTTGAACTTCGGGGCCTTGGGGTTGTTGCCTAGAAAACGAAAAGTGTATACTGAGAAAATGAGATAATGCTCAGGCTAGAAAGACTCAACTGTTCAAAAAATTTGCTGCCATGGAGGCAGACAATGTTGCAGGCTGTGTCGAAAGTTTGATTCTGTTTTAGGAAATCTAATCTAATCTTAAACTTTTGTCTCTGTCCGCAACTTCCATGATCTCTTATTTGCCTTCTGGCTAATGTCCCAACCACAAGCATCTCAAGAGCTACCCAGAGATGCTGTCATTGTCCAGTTCCGTTCAAAATATCATGAATTTGACCAGCGTTTACAACATATGCTCGCAAATCCCACCGACTCTTTTTTGTGGCTTCAATTATTGGAGCAACTGGATGAATTCAGCCAAATAGTAGACCAGGTGAGCTACAATTGCATTGTTTGTGAGCTGTGCTAAACTCTCTGGCAGTATCCTGGGTATCTGGACGCAGCAGAGCATGAACAGCTGGGGCGAAATGTCTCTCTTATGATCGAAGACGCTCTTTTGCAGTATAGAGAAGTGCTAGATGCTTCTCATCATGGCAGGCCAGCTGCACCTGCGCACAGAGTCTATACTGGCAGACCTGGCCGACCTAGAACTGTTATCGATCCCACGTTCCTTCAATTTTCGCATTCCCTTAGAACAACCACAGCTATCGCACACTTTCTTGGTGTTGGAAGGACAACAGTCAGACGGGAACTGCTAGAGCAAGGTCTGGTCCAGCCTGGTCCTCCTCCTGCCAATTTCACATACGACAGCGACAATGAGGAACCAGAGGACGAACCAGAGGATGACCTGCTAGATCCAGATCTTCCTGTTCCTCTTCACATCCCTTCTGACATACCTCCTTGCCAGTCATGGTCTCATTCGGACATCTCTGACGAAGACCTAGATGCACTTATTGTGCAAATTAGGTCTCACTTCCGAAGAGCAGGTAGACGCATACTTCATGGTATTCTGCAGTCTCTAGGTTACAGAATTCAGTTTAAAAGAATTCGCCAATCTTTGTTGCGGATTGATCCTGTACACAGGATCTTTGACCGCATTAGAATTCGTAGGAGGGGTTATACTGTTGCTGGGCCAAACTCTTTATGGCATCATGATGGGCAACATGGTGCGCTATCTGTTCACAGAAATCAGATTCTGTCTCATCTGCTTTCTAGGTCTTATTCGTTGGAAGATCGTAATCCATGGATATATTGATGGATATTCCAGATTAATCACCGGCCTGTGTGCCAGTAACAACAATACAGCCACTACAGTTCTTCGCCTCTTTCTTGATGCTGTCCAAGTTTATGGGATTCCCAATCGCCTTAGAGGTGATCATGGAACCGAAAACCTTTATGTTGCTCAGTGGATGGAAAATCATTTTCCGAATATCCGGGGTGCTTATATATGGGGCAGGTACGTTTCTATATCTCTCAATCTGCTTCCAGAACTGAATTATCTTGTAGAAGTGTTCATAATGTCAGGATTGAACGACTCTGGGTTGACGTCACAGCTCAGGTCGGTCATACCTGGACAGGCTTGTTCGATATCCTTGAACTCAGACATGGTCTTGATGCCGACAACCAAAATCACCTTTGGTTGATCCACTATCTCTTCCTGGTCACCATTAACGACCATCTTGCCTTGTTTGCACAAGGCTGGAACGAACATCGAATCAGTACCAGGGCAGTGAATCGTTCACCTATCGACATGTTTACGTTCGACAGCTATGTCAATGGAGTCAGGGGTCATGCTCTGGACTTGAACAATGATGAGCTAGAGGTTTATGGGATTGATTGGGATGGGTTGAATCTGGATGAAATTCGAGAATCTCAGAGACGAAACAACCCTCAAGGGGAGGACTCTACTTCCTGGGTCGGTAGGACTGGACCTCCTCCTCATCTCAACGAGGTCCAAGTTGAACCTCCTATGGTAGACTTGGCTGAGGATTCCCTGTCTGGTCTATATAATGAAGTGGAGCAATGGCTTGGTCGCACTGATGATAATGCTGTTATTTCTGCTTGGTCTTTTGGACTTGCTTATTGTAGGCGTCATTTTGGCAATGAATTCTGATTGAAAATAGATGTCTGTAATATTTTCAAACTTGTCTTCTAAGAGCATAGGCCCACTGTCAGGGCGAAGGCAGGAGGCCCTGCCTCAATATGGATTTTGATCCGAGCTTTGTCCCACGATATTGGCCCGCGGTCTCATCTCCATCGCCGGATACTTTGAATCACCTGATCTCCCTTAAGATTCCTTAAGATTCCTTAAGGATTCCTTAAGATTCCTTAAGGATTCCTTAAGATTATTTAAACATCCTTGAGGAAATGACATCTAGTCAGTGCTCATTGAGGCTCTGACTGTAGCTTCAAGACTGTAAAACTATAACACTTCGGACTGATTTCTCTACAAAGTGTCAATACACAGAGCTATCAAGTCTTTAGACAGTTAGCAGACTCCAGTAAGCAGTTCAACACTCAATGACCAAAACTACCTGTGAGTTGTGAGTTGCCAGTTAAATTTCAGCCTGTCACTTGACTGATGAAGTACGTTTTGACCCTGTCCGCCGAATTTACGATGAAAAATACCCTCATACTCTGGATTCATCGGTCAATTTATGACGCCGTCGACTTCAGCTGGACCCTCTGTTATGAATAGGGCTTCATCTTCCTCTTCGATGGATGCTGTTATGGGCGACTCTGTGATGGTCTTTGATGACTTGATTCGTGATGACACTTATGGTTCCGATGATGGACATGCCGACGTGTTTACTGATGCTATGTGCTAATAATCCTCACTGTTACCTTACTTATCTTGCAACCTGTTACTTATCTTGCAACTGTTCATATATCAATGTGAACTACTTACTCTCCTGACTTATTTATCATGAATATACTCATATTCGTATTTATCTTGAAGTGAAGAGTGTCCTCACTCTTAATGAGGGCGTATGTAACCCCGTTACCTGATCCGGCCAACGTCATTGACGCAGCACATGACTCGCTCGCTTGATTGGGACAATCTTACTTAGGAAATGCCTAATTTGTATGCTTCCTATTTTGTATGACTATATAAAGACTCGTAGATACAACGTGTGACTCTTGACCTTTCAAGGAACGTGCTGATGTGGTTTCTGATCCTGATGCTCGTTGAACCTGAGGACAGCCACTACACTCCTACAGATAATGACAGAAAATCGATCCCTATGCATTGCAATTTATCAGAAGGATAGAATATACCAGCATTGGTTAGCTGCTTCAGCCTCTCGGTTTCTTTCTTTGGATACTTGACTATCAGCGATGGGCCATAGTACGTTGAGCTTGTCTGAGTCCAAGGAACCATATCCACGCCTTCCAGCTAGGTCCGCCTGGATTCAAATCGAATGGGTTTCTTACTGTGACAAGAAAGTCTAGACAACAGCCCATGGCCCAGATGTCCAAGGCAAAACTGTATTGCAATTGTTTGCTTGGCACATAGGCCTCCGGCACCATATATTGAACTGTGCCTGGACATGGCAAGGTCATGGTCTGGACGCCACCAGCATTTAGCTTCACAAGACCGAAGTCAGCAAGCTTGCACACCCCTTCAGCATAACAAGTTTTACATCCTAAATGAGCGCCATATAAGCAAGTGATTGTTGAAGGAAACATTCACAGATTCATACCCGATGCAGAACTTGTTGCCCGTGAAGGTACTTCAAACCTCGAGCTATTTGCCATACCAATGCCTTCAGGACCTTGTCGTCTATTTTATCATTGATACGTCGATGACGAAGGTGCCACAGGGAGCCGCCTTCGATTAAATCGATGAATCTAGATCTACATCAGTCAACTGTTTCAGGCCAGAAGTAACTACTCATGGATATAACCGGAAACTTTCAGGGCTGTCGACTCATGCTGCATTGCATGACCATGGAAGGCCACAACATATTCGTCTGAGATAGTCTTCATCGGCAAGAGCTCTCAAGGCAAAATGGGGACCTTCAAGGGAATTCTTTTCATCGCCAAGTGAATCGAATTGCCATTCAAGGTCGTGGAAACCTTGAAGACTTTTCCATAGCTCCCACCGCCAAGTTCAATCTGTTTTTTGTCCATCATGATCTCGGGATCGACGGCTGAAAGTAAACACAGTGAATAATGGAAAGAGCATACAAGATGCTGTGCTTGGTATCTTTTCTTTTTTACTTCGAAGCTCAGTCCGATTCAAGTCAAGCATAAAGCCAAATGCACACCTTTTAAAGGTGGAAGGTTCCAAAAGCCCGAATCAGAACCCGGGGAGTCAGACCTACTTACTGTTAGTCTTCCGACCAACAGTTCAGTCCCACAGTCGTCATGTGACATTTCACGCTTAATTCGGAGTTCAGCGAAAAATTCCCTTTTTGGGCCGTGGGAATTCGAGCTTGAAAACCACTGTGACTGTCACACCTTTTTGAGTTTCAGTTCAGAGGCCGGCGTCACCCATGATGAACTGTTGGTCGGAAAACTACAGTATATAAAATATGGTCAATTTAGATTCACAGCGGACCATGATGTCAACATACGTCTGTATTTCGATGTCCTACAGGTACCTAGTAATGTATCAGGTTCTAGGAAGGAGAAGAGGGAGCATACTGGTTCGTCTGTGGCAGATTCACTGATGGGTGATAATGGAGTCAAGCAAGAATTCTACCGGAAAAAGAGAAAAGCGGAAAGATTCACATTGCGAATTTTTTTCAGTCAACATGTAGGTGGTTCAGCGCATTCACCGTGTCTTGGACTTCGGCTGGAATATCGGATAACACAATTGACTCCAGGTCCTCAGTCAGGGCTTCGGCGTAGTTTTTGAGTTGGTTCATTTTCGTAAAGTATGGGGTGGTTATCAAGTCCTCAGAAAGTCAACTAAATAAACTTTAAAAGCACGAAAGCCATCGATCATCACATGCCTCTCGGACCTTTCCGACACGTGCACTGACTCCGTTGCTCAAGACCATCACAATGTCAAGCTCATCTCGACTTGGACCTCTGGCGCCGCGCACTCCTCTGGAGGAGGTCATTCTAGCCCAAAAACCTCTCTTCGAGATAGCCAGAGCCTACGCTCAAGACCCAACAATTATTCCTCACCCGCAAACTGAACTGGATTTCGAATCTCAGTATCAGGACTATTATTTGTACTCTGCTCAGTTCTTCTGGCGGAATGCTGACAATGATAGTAAGGTGATATCTGTTCAGTTAGTTTCTTTCCCTGGCACTGTCTATACACTGACTGGTTTTTGCAGAAAAGGCCTTGTTGGCAAGGGCTATCCTAATCCGTTGAACATGGAGGTTCTTTGTAATGTAATTGACCAGCTCAACGTTCTCATTGCGAGATCGGTATGTCGTTGTGTACTTTTCTCGTCGCATCATTGCTGAAACAATGTAGCGCAAAGCTGCTGCCAAAGCTGTAGCTCTCAAAGCAGCGGCCGACAACGATGTCACTGAAGCTCGTAGTGGGTAAGGCACTATGAACACACCGTGATGGAAATACTAAAGTGCTTCCAGAAACACTTCTCTCGAATAAATGACCAGAAACATGGACGATAGGAGGCTTATATATATATTGTTTTGTGCACTGTCTTGACCTCTGAATTCTAGCGCACCGATTGGACCTTTTTCTTGATTTTGGTTTGAGGTTTTTCGAGACTTTCTGACGTAGATTTCGCCCACTCGAGGATTCGGCCCTTTCCGCCCATGGTCCTTCGCTTGTACTGCTTCAGTGTTGGAAGGACAACTTGGTGGATCCGACATCTCAGAAGCTCGCGGATGTTCAAATGTGTATAGCTGCGCTTGAATGGTCTGCACCGAGGTCTATGTAAGTAGTGAGTCCCAGAGTTCATTATTAGCAAATATTGAATGTGAAACTTCAGCGTCTACCTCAACGAATCCGATGCAGTGCCGTACGGACCGAATCCTCGCAAACGATCCGAGACAAGAAATTCGAATAGGGGAAGAAACCCTCTTGAATCGCTACCATGTTGAAACTCACAGTCTACATTCAGATCCTTATTCGGGCCATTATTTCGTCAGAAAGCTATGTCGTCTGTGTCGCGCCAAATATTCCCAAATCCGTCAGAGTGCAATCCAGAGAGGCTCTCGATTTCATCGGAAGCTGCAGAATCAAAACAGTTGTCAGCGAAATTCTCCTTCGATACAACCTTCCTGCCCACATTCATTTGGCCGTGAGTCTTCTTATTCACTCACAAGGACAAAACTGACTTTCGGTTTCCAGATTTTTGACGAGCTCAACTCTGCACAAACACGGGCTTTGCTTGTCATCAAAATGATATATCCCGACCCGCCGTTTGCTGGAGAAGAGAATGATCTGGCCAAAAGTTTCGAAAAGCTTGTCGGTTTGATGATTTCGCCGGAAGTTGGGATGGTCCAAGAAGCCGAGCATTGGGTCGACGAAGTCTTCACGTCAATTATATATGGGCTTATTTTAGGACTCGACATGGCCAAGCGTAACCGGTGAGTCGTGCTATATTTCAGCGTCATGGTGTCTGACTTTCCAAACCAGGCCCATTCTCAGGCTGCCAGTTTCCGAATGTCTATGTGTCTCCGACAAGAACCTCAGGCAAGCAGATACTTGTTGGTGGTGCGATGTTGTCCAGAAAGAGCTGGTTCGGTTTGTACTACTTTCCTTGTACTTTTCGTCGTCCTGAATTCCTTTCCAGACTCCAAATAACTGAGACCGGCTTCCACTTTCAGTTTTAGTCCTGCCAAGGCGAGTTTCTTACCCGTCGTCATTGTCCTGTCTCTCTTCGCCACGCATGTGTCATAGAAAATAGATATTTCTGCCATTCGTTGACTCGATGATATCTGACGGCAAACAGAAGCAATGGATCGAGCAGTCATTGCATCTGCGACGCTAGCGAGCTATAAGTGACTCCTCAACATGGGTTCAGAGTTTCGGTGGTTCCCTGGAGTATCGTCCGACATTGGGCGCCTAGAATGAATTAGAGCTCAAGCCCCCGTCTGACATCCTGAGAAGCCCACCATGGATCCGACTGTTCAGGCGCAAAGTTCGTGAGTCGACGGGCTGTGAAGCCCAGTGAAAAGTCGGGCGACTGTGCCCGACTATGACCGACTATCCGCGACTCCGCACAATCCAATTGACCACGGTCTCGTGTGGCCGACTACAGTCGACTATTAGCGACTGTGGCCAGTGGGTTGCATTTGCGTGTGCGGGAACAGGAAATCATATAAATTGTATATTCCGCTATTGAATACAGCATTGTCCCCGACTATTGACGACTGAAATCAAAGAAACTCACAAAGTTCCAGTCACAGGTCCCTCTGCGCTGATAAATCACCATCGCCCAAGTCCGATGTGGTGCACAAGTTGACTCTACTGTGATGATAGATCCTGGGAAGGAATCAGCACAATGAATAGATGAAATGAGAAGCAAACTGACCAATTGTTGTCTCTGCTGGAGGGAAATCAGGATGGAAATCAATGTCAGATTTGTCGAGAGGAAGTAGGAATTCACGACAGACCTTTGAATCCTGTCATGCCAACGAAAAGTCAGTCCCATGGTCGATCAAGTAGGCAAAGAGAGATCTTGAAAGACAGGTGAGCAAATAAAGGATTTTATGCCCAGGAAAGATACCTTTTCTTGCCCCAGGGTTCGAGAATTGTCCTAAAAGCAATATCTGATCACTAATTGAGAACAAGGTATGACATACGTTGGATCTCGGAGGTGGTAGAATGCCAAGGACAGATACAGCGGAAGGAATGGATGAATAGAGCAAGAGAGTGCTATGAAAACAATGTGAAAATGTGGAATAAAATCAGAAAAGCAATCGCGTACCTTTGAAATTCGATAGAAATGGTCTGTATATTCTAAACAGCCCGGGGAGTCACACGTTCCCTACAGAGAGCCAAATCAGTGTCTCCGAGAAGGCATCAGATAAGAGAATGATAAAATACCTCTATTCCACAGCGGCTCTGGTGAGCATTGGATATAATAGGACGTAATCGATGGTCATAGATTCAGAGATCGAGGGAATCAGGCGATTATTGGAGGCGCTAGGGCGGAAATGGTGAAAAAAGGACACAGGCCTGTTGGTTGAGCAAAACAGCGGTAAGGGCCAATTTCTTTTGAGATAAGAAATTAATTGACCATTATGAAGCTCTAATTGGAAGAGCTAAGGCAGCTGGACAAAAGACGAGAGAATATGAAGGCCAGATCTAGAAAGGCATGATGGAATGATGAAAGCAAGGGACGGTGGGAATTTGATCAAAAATATTTTCTTTCACAAGTCCGATAAGTACATGAGATAATGAGACGAAACAAGAAGCGCGCGCTAGCTGGTCAAGATGCCGTCCATAGTCTACCACAGTCGTTTTAGTCGTCCGCGCGCAGTCCCAGTCGACCATAGTCGCCCGACTTCTCACTGGGCATGTGAAGTCTCATTCCTCTGTATTCAACGAAGCGACAGTTGGTATTCCACCAAAGGAATCCAATCCAACTGTATTCACCAGTTATGTTCGTGAGGCCAAGGTCTCTTACGGCGCCTTTTGTCGACTCTCAAGTCGCGTTTTCATGGATCCAGCTGAAAAATCATCAAGACCGGAGCGTGGGAAGAGCCCTGTCGTATAAGCTGTAAGGCCGTCGAGCGGACTGAAGTGTGAGCAAATTTTTTTTTAGGGGCGCATGTGACTGCGCAAATATGGCACGCACGATCCCACAGCCACTGTGATCACGTTTTGACTCCCACGATCGATTATGAGGAGGGCGGTATAAGACCCGTACCTAACAAGTTAGGTAGCGGGCATGCGTTTTTTTTCCGGGCCATTCAACGAGGTCGCTCTGCAACTAAAGAAGATCCCTGCTTTTTCGGAGAAGAAATAAACTATGAGGGTTTTTCCCTCGACGCAACCTCAACTAGCAACAAGGTCTGGGAAAAGTTCGAAGCTGTCAAGAAAGTCGAGGCAGCCCATGATCGAACCGGCACAGGGCTTCTTCAAACTAAAAAGGCTCTTGACCTTTTCCCCGCGGCATGACGACTCCTCAGAAGAAACTTTCCAAGTTGGAGAGAGATTTAGGTGGCTTGTTCATCGAGAATCGTCTCGAGCAACTGCAAAAGCATGCCCAGACGAAACGACCAGACAAGCATACCGACCGTCTCGGATGGAACAAACATTTCGAGCTCGAGATCGCCCTCAGATACGAACCCTTCATTCCCGCTCCCAGACTTCTCGAAGAATGTTCCCTTGTTCCATTGTCCGACATGTCTGGGATGCACCTTGAGCTGGTCATGCTCACCAGACAAGTCATGGAGACCGAGGGCCCACTAATCGCCAAGGCTGTCGAAAATATCGTCTATGGGACATTCGAAGTGGACTGGAAGGCCATGGATGTCGAAAAGAAGGAATTGGTTCTGGAGGGTTTTTATCGAGGTGCTTGTGCTGCTGCTCGCGAGAATAGTCGTGACGAGTGTCCAGAAATGACGGTCAAAGGGCTCATGGGCAATGGAGAGTACAATCTTATCAACCTCGTATGTTCATAATTCTTTTCTATATGCCGACACCTTGACGATGTTTTGCAGTTGAAGCGCCTTATCGAGCATGATCCGACGGGCAATGGCTGCATAAACAAGATCTTTCTCTTTACTCATCCATACATCGAGGACATATTGCGGGTCACCGACAGGGCGTCTGATGAAATCAAAGCTCGCGTGCATTACAGACGACTTCTTCGTACATCCTATATCGTGGAGACTCTCGCAGGAGTCCTTGATGCCCATGTAGGCTTCATTTCTTCCTCGTCAGCTTCTTCGCTCATTATCCCATAGCATCACGAACCTCCCAAAGAGATATGTTTTGCCAGAAGCACACGAACGAGACTGACTGGAGAAGATTCCAAGCAATCTCGAAAAGACATGCTGAAGAAGAGCGGCATTCGGGTAGACAACTCCCAGGTGAAAGAACAAAAGGCCGCAGGTCTGTTCTACATGTGTCATTCTTGCCAACAAATGTCGGAAGATCGAAAAGATTTGATGAAGTGTGGTCGTTGTAAAAGTATCTGGTACTGTTCAAAGTATGTCCTTGCTCCTTCTTCTATATATATCTTACCACATTCTAGAGCGTGTCAGGTCAAGGATTGGAAAGAACACAAGAAGATCTGCGGCAAACAATCTTTTGATGTCAACCTTCTCAATCCTATGGCTCAAGGGCCGCCGCAGTTCATCGGCTGTCCTGTTGCTGTTCCAGGATTTGTCCGTACGCCTGCCCTATGGCGCCAGATAGCCTACTTGGCTCAACCTGATTCTGTGGCGCAGGATTATCATGTAAGTTATTCGTTTCCAACACCGTGAGCTTCAGTCTTGAACCTTTTTACAGTTTGACCGTGGCATGGGGCGAACAAGGTCGATCCGGATCATGCCGTATCACTGTGTGTTTTGTTCAACCTTTCACATTCTCTGCTAACTCGTTGAGCAGCAAAGATGATGTTTTTGGTCGCACGTCGTCGGGCCATGGCCTCTGGCTCTCCAGCTGCAGTCTATTGCATGTTTCAAGTACTTGAACACTTTATCAAGCATCACGACGTGGGCATTACTATCGAACTTGTCCGTCGTCAGTTGGAGCAAGACTACAATTTGTCTTTGGAGCATCCCGTTGCACGATTCTTGCGACCGACCATGGATGAACTCACAGAAGAGCTCGGATTTGCTGCCAGTCGACTTGGAGTTGAACCTCGCGAGATTGTTTCCTTGACTCCACCTGACCCTGACAATGATCCTTATTGGTGGGTTTGGTGAGACTTGGCTGGGCTATCCTATTCATTCAGAAATGTAGAAGAGTTCATACAAGTACTGGACCTTTGCATGTTTTTTGGAGTGTTTCTTGGTAGATATCAGATTTCAATACAGAAGTTTTCTTGTCGCATTGGATGCTGGAACCTGAGAAGCTCTTATGGTATGGTTACATATTTCGGAAGACTGACTTGATGTCTATTTCTCTTGCTCTAGCCACAATCAATGAGTCAATCATCGACAGAATCCATCCCTACCTATTTCTTGTCACCCGTCAAGTCCTTTCATAGGAAGGGACAAGGTACCGAATGTACTGCGGGATTGGTGACAAGCTGATTCTCCTGGGGTCTATCCACGTTAATCGTCGACTCCGGGGGACGCTCGGGATAAGTAGACTCTGAAAAGAAAATCGTGTCTTTTAGTGTGGCGTGATATGGTTCCTTAATGGTTCAGAAAGCAAAATACAATTGGACTCAAGGCAGAGGTGGCTGCCCATAAAGTTATCCGAATGGCGTTGATATCAATTAGTGCTACATGTCCCTGCCATTTGTTGAATCTCCCATTATATTCCCAATTAGGGCTGCGATGGTGCGCTAGCTGTTGTCCAAAAGAGGCATTCGGTCTCCGTGGAACCTATATCGATTTTCTTCATTCTTTCTGACCTATTTATTAGCAGAGTTCTCTCATTTTTAGACACTGATTTCATGACATCTTTCGGTTGGGTCATCATGCTGCGGATGTCCGACTTGAGCGACTCAGCGGTTTCATTTTCGCTCACAGAGCACTTGAACTTGGTAGAAATTGCACCGAACCCAACGGAGATTTGCGCCCGCGCAGTCATCCCGAGTCATCCTCTCTCTATTGTCTAATCAGATAATGACATTTTTGGCTGACGAAGCAACTTCTGATTGGTCTACGCTTACCCGCCCACAATCGGATCCTATCGGATCGCTGTCCTGGCATGAAACATCACTGTCTTACCCTGCACTTGCTACGCCTACATATATGATGGACTGGGATTTGAGATTCAATGTCGTCTTCCATGGACAATCATACAGCGAACGAAGAAATCTCCACCAACAGAACAGAAGAGACTGTGGTCCGCGAATGGGACAAACCTGATAAAGAGGCTAATAAAGAGCAATTGCACTGTGGACCCAGTACCAGGTTATATTCACCTGGCGCAAACAGGTGAAAGTCACCTGTGTGCCAGGTTGTTTTCTCTTGTTGACCAAGCGGTTTCACTAGCATTTACCTGTTCAACTAGTTACCGATAACAGGTGAATTTAACTCGTTATGTCTGAATTCCCTCGGTTTTCATCTGCCAAATTTTACCGGCTTTTGTCCCAGGTGAATGGAGAACTCGGCAAACGAGTCACTTTGCCTTGTCATATGGGTGAATATACAGAGGATTTTGTCAGTTTTCTATTCAGATTCTGCACCCTATTCCTTGCATTTTCGACACATTGCTCAATGTATGATGGAAAAATGACATATTTCATGGAGGATACATAAAAAACAGAACCGCAAAGCCGTAAATAGACATGCGGGCTAGTAGCGGTGAAGAAGATGGTGCTAGGATGGAGATAGATAGGAACGGGGACGGTTTGGAAGGGAAGCTGGAAAGGATCGAGCTCGGAAAACCCATACAGCAGACAAATCTCACCTTTTCTCCGTAGACCCCAATGTCTGCTCACATAGGTAGCTGATTTCGAGCATGGATGGCAACTGGGCAACAAAACTGGAAAAAGAAAATTCAGACGCATGACAGAAATGGTGCGAGGAACGGACGTACCTTGGAATACCCTCAGCATCAAACCCCCATAAAAAAGGAAGAATAAAACAACAAAAAGACATTCAACAAAGGCCATGAGCTACACAGCTCGCCTCTGGACCAAAACCCACAGACGGGTTGACAAATAGGTCAAGACATAATATATAGATAGAAGGAAAAGAAAGAGTGAAGACAAAGGGTCGTTGAGGAAGGAGGCAAGAATGAGAACATGAAAAATGAACCAACACGTGTCTCTTTAGGGTCGGTCACCTTGAACTTGTAAGGACTGGTTCGATCCCCAAAGGTGCTTCACTTGGTACGAGAACCTGTTTACCAGGTGAAGAAATTCACCTGTTGAAAACTGTTCAAATTAACCTGGCTTGTGTTCACCTGGTATTCACTTGCTTAACGGGATCCAGGAGCCTGTCATCCGGTCACCCAGTGAAATTAACCTGTCCTGGGTTTCATAGTGCAAAGTCTGCCTCAAACACAGACCGACGCATTTCCAGAAGGCGGATTACAGGCTTGGACAACAGTCTTTGGAGGGTGAGTTGAATTACTGTTTCCTAAATGCCCGCTGACTCTCATCCAGTTGGCTCATTGGATTCTGTTGTTTTGGTTATATAAATGCCTTTGGCGTCTACCAGTGGGTCACTCATTGCTCATTGCGCCACAGTGCTAAAAGGTTCTGCCAGAGACTTTTATGTCCGCGAGTACCTCACGAACAAAACTTCTGCCCAAATAAGGTTCATATCCATCTTCGACTTGTTGTTTCGGAACTCAAGCTATTTCGCAGTCTCATTGGAAGCTTCCAAGCCTTCTTTGCGATGTCCATGAGCCTAATAGCAGGGAAACTGTTCGACAAGGGGTATTTGTGAGCCAGCTCTCATTCAATCTGTCCATCCATTCATCCAGTATTCTAGACGACACCTCATGGCCGCAGGCAGCTTCCTATCTGCATTCTCTCTCTTCATGCTCTCCCTGTCAAAACCAGGCCAGTATTATCAAGTAAGAACAAGTTTACCGATATGACCCTGGGCTCACGGAATCTGCTATAGGTCTTCTTGAGTCAGGGTATTGGCCAGGGTATGAGCTTTTTGTCGGAAATATGAGCTGTTTAACGATCCATTTGAAGGTATCGGCATCGGATTGACGCTGGTCCCCTCTATCGGAGTCGTCGCTCACTACTTTCGTCGAAAACGCGGTTTGGCTATGGGAATAGTCATCTCAGGCTCCTCAGTTGGCGCATCATGCCATCCAATCATGTTGAACCGCCTGTTGTTCGGAGCAACAGGTTTCCATAATGGTGTCCGAGCCAGTGCGGGACTAATTTCGATTTGATGATCATCGGGACTATCCTGATACGCCCGAGACTGCCTCCAAACAAAAATTTGCCAGCAGTGTCAATAGTCTCCTTTGCAAAAGATCGTCGATATGTTTTGACGGCTCTGGGGTATGTAATTTTCCATACCTGGATCTTGTGCTCAACTTTGGATTAACAGGTCATTCATCACTATGATCGGGTTCTTCTTTCCCTTCTTCTTTCTGCAGCTGGACGCGGTGCAGCACGGTATTGATGAAAATCTTGCCTTTTATACAGTCAGCCGAACTTGCTCTTATTATGCTTGATATTCATTGGTTATTTTCAGCTGGCGATACTCAATGCGGCGAGCATCTTTGGAAGAGTGCTGCCCAATATGCTCATCAACAAATAGGGCGTGTACAATGCTATCATACCCTGCACTTTCGCTTGTGGAATCCTGATATTGTCTATGTTTGGTATCATCAACACCGCTGGTACTATCTTATTCTCCCTTCTTTATGGATTCTTCTCTGGTGCCTGTGCGTGGTGAAAACACTGGTTTACCCCCTCTGACGGTTCATAATAGTTGTATCTCTTCTATCGCCGCTGTTTGCTTCTCTTTCGAAAGACTTTTCAGAGATTGGGGCAAGAATGGGAATGGGGTTCACGATAAACGGTGAGATCCTCGTTCAGTACTCTTCTCCGACACTCATTTGAGTCGATGTAGGTTTTGCGGTTCTGATAGGTAATTACTCGTGGCCCGGTCTCGTTCAGCACTGAACATCTGTCAGGGAGTCCTGTGGCTGGAGTCCTTCTAACGGAGCAATTTGAGTGGTGGAGACCTATCGTCTTCTCTGGGGTTTGTCTATATTCTGTCTTGGTCGGTTTCTCTACTTACGAGATATCCAGGTTCTCGTCCTAGCTGGGAGTTGCATATTGGTCGGTGCTCGACATCTGGTAGCGTCGTCCAAAGGCACACATTGGGTTTGAACAAGGTACAAGCTGTCAAAATATTACTGGGCGACCCAGATGGATCACAGATCACAGCTCAGACCTTGATACTTCACTTAGCGCTAAAGAAAGATCCTTGACGAGCAATTTGATTGGGGACTGTTGATACAATGCGATACGAAATGCAGTACTTCATTCGTTGTTCACCCAGACCAAACAGCGCCACCAGGGGCCGTGTAGCTCTGTAGATTGTTGTAGATGTTGACCTGAAAGTAAACCTCAGTGGATGAAACAGTCAAAGTAGAATCACTTACGGTGATACCAGGATCAGTTGATTTATACGCTCCAGGGAGGGAAATCTTGGGCGGATTAGCGCTTCCTCCACTGGTAATAGTCGCTTGAGCACATCCAATGTAGAATTGAGCACCAGGATACGACTGGGCAACATGTAAAGCAATCTAACATATCAAGTCAGTCAAAGTTGAAAATAAGATGATTGAACATACAATCTCTGCTCGAATAAGATAATCGCCAGCTGGAAGAGATGCTGGAAGCACTACGCTGTGTTTTCCAGCATTAGTATTGACGACGTCTGTAGCCCATTGCTGTGTCGTCGGGTTCAAGAGTCCTGATTGGTAGATCTTGGTCCAAACGGCGCCTTGTCCATTGAAAGTTGCAGCTGTCGACCCAGAGGGGACTTTCGCAACATAGACGAGGACTGGGCCTTTGTGTCCCCCAGAAATGGCATCTTCGCCGGTTCGCTGGTCGTGTTGGTGCCATTCGAAAGTAAGGTTGGCTCCAGCGGCGAATTTCCCTATAGAGAC
Organism: Mycena floridula; assembly: GCA_029320655.1. Taxonomy (NCBI): domain Eukaryota; kingdom Fungi; phylum Basidiomycota; class Agaricomycetes; order Agaricales; family Mycenaceae; genus Mycena; species Mycena floridula. The sequence goes on from JARIHS010000113.1 coordinate 61,340, forward strand.
ACCAGAGCCGGAGAGACCGTTGACATTGCAGGTCAGATCCGTAGAAGTGACGTCCGTAACTGGATTGTTATTCGGTGGTATTCTGAGGTCGGTGTTTTGACCTTGGTCGACCTAGAGCAAGGTTCAATATCAAACTGGAATAGAACGAGCTCAAGACTTACACCATTTATCCACAGATACTGCAGAGTGACTGCCGAGAAAGAATGCCAAGATCAGTTCGGTATATATCAAGAAAGGAAGGAAAACCTGCAATGAGCATTGGCCAACGCCGCAGAAAGCAGAAGAGAGACGGTCAGCTTCATAGTAGATGATCTGTTGAAGTCAGGCTGGTCCTTGCCCCTTTTATATCTGCAGGTAACAACGGAAACAAGCAATGGGCCGCTTCATACCGCCGAAAATAGGCATGCGACGCATTTCAGTAAAGTAACCGACTAAAAGGCTATTTATCGGAAACTGAATGACGCAACACTGGTTCGGTTCCGAGTGCTGCTGAAGGATAAACGAGCAAGGAAGCCAGAGAACCTAGCATAACCAGATTTCGTCAAGTGCAACGGCTGGGTGGTCCCCGTCAAGCCAAAGCCTGCTCGTCGCAAGGAGGACCGTCACGATGATCGTCAGAGGGATATTGGGTCATGAGAAGAATATATTTTGTTGTTCACAGAGGGATATTTGTCGGCAAGGATCTCAATAGAGCTCTAAACTTCGGATCAGGTGCGGGTAATTTGGTTGGAGCAGTGGAGAAACTGGATCCGTGCAGATCAACCGCCAAGACAACCCGGCATATCAATAACTTGAAGAGAATTAGCCGTATGTAAAAGGTATGCGCAATGTGAGACTCGCCTTGTGCCACCCTCAATCCAAAGAGACCGAGAAAAGAATACAGCAAGGCAACATTTTCGTCCAAACCCAGCATTAATGGATCCTCTGCGGCAATCTGAAGATGTTTGATGAACAAGGCGCGACAAACAACACAGACCGGGAGTCACCTCGCCAAATACTGTGGCCGGTGTTGGCTTCGACGCTGACCAGCAGTTATTCATTGTGTTTTGCGTCAGGAAAGGTCGGCTTGAGGGCAGATTGGATTCCAGAATGGGTGTCAAATATGCAGACCTGGATTTTTCAATTAGAATCATTACAAGACAGAAAAATGAGACGTACAAAGCGCGCCTATCATCGAGCTCCTGGATGCGACGGTGTATTCGCGCTGTCGTATTCGACATAGAGACAGGCAGAATAGTTGTGATATTCACAAAGCCGCGAGCTCGTTATGATAGTTGTCCATCTTTTCTTGGACGATGGAGCGTTCCGCACTCGGAGGCTGTGGACGGACAGTGGCAGTCGAGAACTAACGAAGTTTGCAGTCGCCGACCTCGTCGACCCTCTTGTCTGTCCAAGACGCCTTCCTTGAGGAACCAGGACCTTTGGTATGGTTGCGTGACGGACGAAAGCTAGGAAACGATCCGCCAAAAAAATTACAAGCTGTCTCAAAGCTTTCACGTGCCACAACTGTTATTCATTACCTCGTCGACCTCCCTGACGAGCTCCTTCACCAGATTGTTCTTTCTCTCGTCGACGATTCCGAATATGAATATCTACTAAATCTCTTCACCACTCTGTGTCCAGAGGGATATCTACTCTCTCCCTGGTGAATCACCAGTTCCGACGAATCTGTTTCCCTCTTCTTTTTTCCTACATCAAATGCACAAGTGTAGAGGATCTTGAGAGACTCGAGAATGAATGTATAAATCAGGCAGCCTTCACTGGCTTCGTCAGGTCAGTCTCGTTGGTGCTCAAGGAATAAGGCTTGCTGATTTTATCCAGAATTCTCGAAATTGATGATGACTTGAGGCCCGAGGGAGCGGCCTGGAATTCGCGAAGCACTTCTTCGACTTCTCCCCAATCTCAAGTCTCTTGCTTCGCTCGAGCTTGACAACATGGATTATCAGACTCTGTAGATGGACGCAGTCTTCTTAGCCGCCATAAACGCCCATCCTACTCTGAAAGCAGCGGCCATCCTATACCTGGACGGGTCCTCGCCTCTTTTCCAGTCCACAATGTCCCTCGACAAACTACTGCTTCACACGGTCTTGGTCGATAGTGATTACGATGAACTTTGGTGGTTCAAAGTCGCAATATGAGAGCTGTGCACCTCGACCTCGACATCGCCACTCTACCCGTCGGTCTGGAGACAATGGTCGTAAGAAGCTTTCGAAAAGTCGCCGTCTACAATACCTTGCAGGCCAGCAAGGATAATCTTGACAGATTCCATGACTTCCTGTGCAACCATTCAAGCCTGAGGGAAATCGAAATCCGCCTCGTCCTTCGGTCGTGGCGGGAATCCGATCTCGGCAGATCACACATCTCAGCTTTTCTAGAGGCTGTCGAAAAACAATCCCTTGATAGCGCAATGCAGCACAGCAACATAGTTCTGTCTCCCATGAACACCGCTGGCTCCGAGACCAGGCTCGACGCATGGCAGGTTATCGAGGTCTCCTTGATAGTGAAATCCGCTTTGGTAGAAATACTGTCGCTGGTAGCCACGGTGTTCCCCAAAGTCGTTTCTCTCAATCTCAACAATGCCGAGTCTCGATATTTCTTCTATACATGTCATGAGCTCCATGAAATCATAACAGAGTCTGTTCCATTTCTCAACCACATTTCAGGATTCCTTTGTCACGACGATTTCAGCCTACTTTCCCAATCTACGGGTGCTGAACTTGAAGAGCATGCACAGGTACTTGACCTGGACACCATTACCGATACCGATTTCGCCAGGAATCTCGAACAAGCCATTTGCAGAGGTCGCTGTCCGGATGCGCTGGCTTGCTTGGCGTATATTCCAAGCTATACCAACGGTGATCACTGTCGAAGTTGTCGAGTCGGACGCTATGAGGTTTCTTTCAACTTCTCATCAACCGCGAAGAGACGGTTCGAGTGCTATCATTGAGATGAAGACCAAGACTAGGAAGGATATACGATTTACCGGGAATCTGTGGTATTCTAATCTTGATTGGCATGGCTCGTTAATCATTACAACTCGAAGGCAAGTCTGCTACTGAGCCGCGAGATGTTTCTGACCTTGTTCCAGCTTTATGATTGTATCTTCATCACGCCTACAGACGAAGAGACGGCATCGGCGTGAGCCAGTTACCCGTATATTTTGCGACTGGTTTAGCAAAAGTTGCAGCTTTTGTACATGTACTGTACTGGTCTCCGCAATTTCAAATCTCTCCAATCGATTCGTATGTCTCGCTGCCATTTTACGGAAGGCTGTGGCAGCCGAGAAAAAATTTTGTAGAACGGTTGAAGGCTCCACAACTGGACTTGTCGACGTCTTGTCTGTCCAAGCGACCCCTTCCTTGAATCGCGAAATTGGATCTGCTGCTCGAATATAAGCACATTTGCGGTTCAATGGATGGACACTCAGCTTGGAAAAAAAAGGGATTACCATTGCCCGCTGTCTTGGAGTGCTTCGACCACTCGGTACCCATGATAAACAACCAGAGGCTCAATTCTTCACGAATTCTTCGGGGATTGCTCGCTTGAAACCATAAAAATCCGGGAAAAAGTCGACATTTCCAGCGAGCAGCCTGAGCCTGAGCTGGTGGTGGTGGTTTCTGGTCATGGTTACTGGTTGTGAAGTACGAGGAAATCTGGCAGTACTTACGCTAGAAGGTTGCTAGCAAAGGCCACGTGTCAATTCGCACGCCGTACTAAATGGTGAAGTCAGTCTTTCTAGGGATTGTGTAGGAAGACTTTTGAATTACTGGTTCTATCAGTAGCTCTGCTGCTCCGTTTCGAATGGGAGATTCGCACATCTATGTGAGGATGACTTTAACATGAATGTGGTCGCCGTCTGACTCGGAGACGGTCCGAGTCGAAACTTTTCCTCGGCGGCCAAGAATTCAAATTTTGATCATGCTGCTTGAGGCTGCTTGCTACCTACGTAGCATTGTATGTATATATATCTCGGATCTGAGCGTTAACTCGTTTTCGATGGTCTTTTGATGCCTTTTGTTACGATTCTGGCCACAGTTTTACGATCAATTTACGACAGCAATCTGGTGAGCCGGACTCGTGGTCTGCAAGTCGTAAAGCGACCCAAAACTGGAACTCATCTGGAACCGCGGCAGGCCAAACATCCCATGAGACCGTGATTCTGTTGGCCCAGGCCTTGTGCTCCAACTTGAATATGGCCCTCTCGAGAATTATCGAAATATCAGAAGCAATTTTCAATCTTCTGGCCCAGAACATTGAAGGGAATCAGGAGCCAGTACTTTTTAGAAACTCACGCCAGCGCGATATCTCACTCCAAGTCGGTCCGACAAGAGTCTGGCTTATCTGATAAACTTTAATTCATACCCGCCTCCTGCACAGGTCTTCAAATTCCTGCCTAGGAAGGGCGAATCACCAAAAGATGAACTAGAGGGATGGGGTAAAAACAGAACCGAGTCCACACCACACGTTCCAGCTCAGACTCGGCCGAGCAGTTGAAGTTTTTTTATCGAGCAATTGTCGGAACCGTCGGAACCAGAGCAGACGCCACGTCTCACGATATCCACTTTAAAAAGCACCCTGAAACTGTTCCGATAACTCTCAATTGATTATCTGATAAGCCCTGGGATGAAAACGGCCAAGAGTAGCCGAGAGTACCCTCTCGGTGAGCTATTTTTGCACCAGGATTGAATCTAATCAGATACGGACAGACTTTCCGATGGAATGGTGCACACGACAGGCCTCGAGCTCAAACACCGAGGGTTGCCTCGGATCTTGATGGAGAAACTGAAAATTTCGAGAGTCACGTCGCGCCAAGTCAACAGGGAGTCTAAGTCGAAATGAAGTGCAATGAATCATAATTTTCATTCCCATATCTTGAACTCTACAATTGGTTTATTTTGGCAAGCCTTCAGGCATATGTTCCGCCTTTTCATCGCTTGTCCTCTGTGCCTGTTTTTCGGCACGGAGAGTACGACGGCGCCTCCCAGCAGCCGATTCCATACCAGCGAGCTTCGAGCGACCCTTGTCTCAATGTCAGTCGCATGAATCCAAAAAGAGTCTCAGACATACCTCTGTGTATTTCATGACCACAAGAGTCACGATGACTGCAATCCAGTAAAAGACATATGAAAGAACTGTACCCACTAGCATACAAGATGAGGAGGCAGAAGAGCAGAACGTAAAACGGAGACCTACAGGTTGCGCTGTTGGTCCAACCGAAAATCGCATTGAAGACAGACCAGCCTTGTCCATCCAGATTATCTTCTGGATTACAGCAATCCAAATGCCAGACATTTCCAGCGACAGGGAATGAACCTGGTCCATCGCCTCCAGCGTCATCGACATCTCCACCCAGAAGGTGATTGAATGCATTCCTCTCGAAAGATCCAACGGCGCGCGAAAACAGACCAGCTCCGATGAGCAAGAGAAGGTTGGTCATGACAATGAGGAAGATCGTCAAGGCTTGACTGGGGTCAATGACGAGGAATTGAATTGCTAGCAAGACTTACTGGTGCGACTGGCGAATTGATAGATGATAAAACCGATAATGAGGCCGCAAATGATACCGACAATGGCAGCAATAGGGATTGAAGTCGCTGGCTGTCCGAGCGATACACCGCCGACGAAGACAACAGCTTCCATTCCTAAAGATAGTCAGTGGCAGCCAAAGGGATAAAGGGGATATAAACCTTCACGCAAAACAGTGATGAGAGGAAGGATAAACAGGACCCATTTTCCGGTGACCGCTTTGCCATCCTTCTCGTCTTCTGCAACAAGTTCAAGAAGAGCACTTCGAGTCGTAAAGATGACCCACTTTTGCCGTCGAAAGCGCGCTGGAGCTTGGCGCGCCATTTAGCCTTGGCTGTCAAGGGGTAAGCAATGACAAGACGGCGACGTGCTGTGCTGACCTCGATCCATTTTAAGCATAGTGACACCCATGACAAAGATCATCAGCGAAGCGACAAGCTCAAAGATGCCTAGAGCGGTCAGCGGTCTTGTTGAGTTACACTATAGCAAAATCTTACCTTCCCAAAGTTCTTCCGATTTGGCCCAGAGGTTAGAGGCCTGGGTGAACCATACGGCAATGAATCTGAGTAAAATTCAGCACTTGTTTGGGTGGAAAAGTGTCACTTACGCTGCTCCAATGGCAAGCGCAATGAAGAGACCGATTGCAGAACCGAGGAAGATCTGGTACACATGGTCAACTCGGTATTTTCTGTGTCGACGAAATGAAGCATACTTGGATGCGAAGCTTGCGAATTAAACGTCGACGCTTGACAGCATCGTCTTCGGCGTCTGGGGTAGCGTCAGAGCCTCGTTTGCTGGCCGAGTCGTTGTCTTCAACGTTGGAAGCAGGTGCGATACGTCCAGAGTCATCATGAACAATCTGTTCAGCGAGACCGAGGAGCACAGAGACGATTATAGATGCTTCAAGAGTTTCACGAAAGACCTAGTAGAATATGGTGAGCTTGTAGTAGTGAGGGTAATTAGGACGACCAACAATGAAGAAAATCGGTACAGAGAAGACATTTTTGCCCATAGCGGAAGCCGGGAAGCAAGGGCCACCATGGTATCTCGATAAATTATAAAGAGTTCGAGACCGAAGTGTCGGAAGCAACGACCGGCACAAAGTCAACTGACGGGCTTATCTGATTCATTCTTGCCTTATCAGATGAGCCGTGGCATCGTGTGATAAGATAATTGTAATCAGATAACGAATTTTCCTCGTCGTGACGAGATGGTAGTTGCTTTTGGAGCTGACCCTGACCTCTCCATGCGTATCCGACCTCAATTAGGTTCTCATAACCAAATTCTTCTCTCAAATCATACCCGTTTGGGGCCCCTAAAAGATCACTTGCCTGCAGCTTCCGCCGCCTTTTTCCCACTGCACCCCTCATTTGTCTTCCATGAGTCTAGACCGTTTCTCCGGAAGGACGAAAATGGAGCTCACCCAATGAACGGATTTACCGTTATCACCCCGTTTCAGACAATCAGATAAAGCCAACGCATGATTCGGACACATTTAGAACAGCTTTAGACCGCGACCTCTTCGGTTCTCCATTACCTTTCCCCCACGATGAGGCCTTCCGTCTTCTCCCTGCTCTTCGCTGTCTCCCCCGTCCTTGCTGGAGTAAAAGAAATCTGGTGGGACCTTACCTACGTTCAGAATGCGAATCCAGACGGTCTTGCTGAAAGACGAGTCATTGGGGTCAACAACACCTGGCCGTAAGTAGACGCGGCATTTTCGCGATGCCTTTCTAATATATTATCAGTCCTCCGCCTGTCGATATAAACTCGACAGATTCTCTTCTGGTGCATGTCACGAATTCTCTCGATGCGCCTTCGACTCTCCATCATCATGGCATGTTCTTCAACTCGACCTCTTGGATGGACGGTGCCCAAGGTGTTTCTGAATGGTACGTCTTGTTGAAGCTCACGAACTTGAGCTGAATCGAGCCCAGTGGTATTCCACCAGGAGGATCTTTCGACTATGTTGTACCAATCAACTCGTCAGGCCAATGGGGGACGTACTGGGTCCATGCTCATGCTAGCGTAAGTTAGTCGCTACTCAATCTGAACCTAAAGTCTAATCTATTTGTAGGGCCAATACGTTGATGGTCTCCGAGCACCTGTCACCATTCATCCTCCAAAAGAGGTTCACACCTACGATGATGAATTTACCATCATTCTCGGCGACTGGTATCACGACGAGCACTCTGTTCTGCTCAAACAGTTCATCAACATCGCCAACCCTGGTGGAGCGGAACCTGTACCAGGTTGGTTTCGCTTTCATACTGTCTTCTCGGACTGACTGGACTCTTTTTAGATTCATCTTTGATCTACTTTGCAAAAGGAGGCTCGTATCTCGGTCCAATATCTGGAACTTCGCCGTCGCCGGTGACATCTGCCGTCGGTTTCAACGAGAATGCCACTTTGCCTTTTTCACCTGGAAAGACATATCGGCTAAGGGTAGTGAACACCTCGGCCTTTGCCATGTTTTTCTTCTGGATTGACGGCCATAACATGCGGATTGTAAGTCGTCAAAGGATTTACTACATTCTTTCTAACTTTTGTTGCTCTAGATCGAAGTCGACGGTGTAAGCTCAACTTGCTTCGGACTTGTCAATCATTAACGAAGCTCTAGACCGATGTCGCAGAGGCGCCTGTCGATCTCATCAGTCTAACTGTCGCCCAGCGCTACTCTATCCTTGTCACTGCTAGAAACGATACCTCGGCCAATTGGGCGATTCACGCCAACATGGACACAGATATGTTCGACACTGTTCCGGATGCTCTGAACCCCAGTACGTTTACCAGATATTCAGAGTTGCACGACTAACGCTCATCCAGACATCACTTCTTCAATCACATATGCTGCAAACACTGCTGTCACCGATCTCGGCCCCATTGACGCCTACTCGGACGTTGACGACCTTGCTCTTGTTCCGGTTGTCACTGAAGCTGCTCCGGCTGCTACGAGAACCATAGAACTCGAAGTCTCCTTTGACACGATGAACGATGGAACCAATCATGCCATGTTCAACCAGGTTACTTATAACATGCCTCTCGTCCCGGCTATATTCAGTGCTCTCAGCTTGGGTCCCAATGCAACAGTAGCAGAAGCATATGGACCCCAGAGCTTCGTCTTGGATCACCTCGATGTTCTGGACCTTGTGGTGAAGAATGGTGATGCGGGAAAGCATCCTTTGTGAGTCTTTCTGTCCAGCTGGAAATACGACTGACCGATGTGTATCCGACAGCCATTTGTAAGTGATCTTTCGAGGTCTTCTATCTAGAAGTCTCACTACTTATCATCAAGGCATGGACACAAGTTCCAGATTGTTGGGCGATCCGAGGATTATACATCCGATGACCCAGCACTTAATCCGCCAATTGTCGAAGGCCAGGTGAATCCCGTCAGAAGAGACACAATCCAAATTCCATCAGGACAATCAGCGACTCTTCGTGTTATTATGGATAATCCTGGGGTCTGGATGTTCCATTGTTCGTCCCTCTTTCTTCTTATCGCGCTTCGTCATCTTACGGATCCTTTTTCTTCAAAGGTCACATTGAATGGTATGTCCTTCTCTTTCTTATCGCTCTTCCTTCTTATATATCCTTCTCTTTCTTTATTTCAGGCATTTAGAAGTCGGCCTAGTGATCGAACTCGTAGAAGCTCCCTTGCTAGCTCAACAGCGCAACACAGTACCTCAAAAGATGTATGATAATTGCGCCGCACTTGGATTACCCTTTTCTGGCAATGCCGCCGGACACGCTTCCACCACCGATTTAAGCGGTCTGAAGCTCGGTCCTTATCCACAAAACAATGGCTGGCATCCAAAAGGAATCTTAGCGATGTTCGGGTAAGTCTCCCGCAAAGATTTGTGGCGCAATATAAACTAACTTCATCCCAGCTGTGTTCTAACAGCCGTAATCGGGATGGCTTCCGTGGTATGGTATTCCTTCGGCGGTTCAATCTCCGACGAAGAGATGGAGCGCGAGGTGCAAGAACAATTAGCAGCAAAGCAGAAACGAGGCAAGTTCTTCGGGCTGGTGAAGAACAAGTCATAATAAAAGACAAATGAACAACCATACGATCAAAATATGATTTTTTTTTGTACAACGGGTATACTGGAAAAGTCGCAAAATAATCTTTCAGACCTTCTCTGGGGTTGATTGTCTCTGCGCCACGTTAGACCACAAGGCGTCACGGCAAAGGGAGCGACAGAAAGTCAGATGTAGCTAAGGAGCTGATATTGCTCATGAATCGAAACCTCGTTCGTCTATTTCTCCAGTGCTTTTCTCCTTCTCGCTCGACACCCAGGCCCGATCCGAACGATCACATATAAAAGCGGGCAAACTAGGATGCAAGCCCCACCCATAATGACATAGGTCCATCCAGGACCAATGGCGTTGATGATGATGTCAATGACAGCCACTAAACTTGCGCCGAGAGCACCCCGAACCAAGTTGCTCTGGTTATAAGTCAGCCAAGGGTCTATCTGCAAAAAAACATAGAACAGACACATGCAGCGACCGAGGAGCTCTGTGTCGGGACCAGGTCAATAAGCTGAGTTTGCATTGCATTCATCACAGCAATTGAGACGAAGCCAACTATGGAAGCAATCAGCTAACGACTGCGAATCAGACTGGAGTCAGCTTACCTCCGACAAGTAAAATGAGAGGCCCAGCGATGTTGACTTTCTTCTCAATACACCACCCATATCCCACGGTTGAAGCAACATATAAGGCGATGAAAAAAGGGATAATCCGGAGACGGGCCTGGTGCTGATGAATGACAGGACAAGGTGGAGCAGACACAACTTCTTACTGTACCTTTTCGATTGGAAATGTGTCGTCCTGAGCCAACTGCCTCGCTGTTAGCTCTTGCTTCCCAGTCTCTTTCAAAACTCTCTGGAAATCCCAGTCGAGAAGCCTTCCCGAGAGTGTACTTCCTACCAAGAGTTCAGCAGCATTTCAGAGACAAAGCAGCAGACTAACCGAATATCATTCCACCTCCAATAGTCAAAAAGCAAAGACCGAGTTCCGTTTCCGACAGCTGAGGATACGTTTCGTGAAATATCGTGGATATCGATGCGACGACAGCAAAGAATACCGCAGCAACGACGCCGTTGACGAACAACAACAAAACAATGTCCCAATTCTTCAACAAAAGAAGTGGATTGCGGAATCGAGCTTTGGGTATCGTGGACGATGAGAGTTGCCGATTTGTTGTACGACCTAGCACCGTGATGATGGGCCGGTACAAGCGAGGTGGCGCTATGGACCCATTACCAACTATGGCTCGAAGGGTTTCGGGCAGGAGCCTGAATAATGGTTAGCAGAGACAGCAAGGAATAGTGCGAGACTGACAATATGAGGATGATGAGGCATATGCCGGCAGCGATACAGAGGAACCAGAATATAGAACTGTCGGGGGTAAGAAAGAGCTCGTCGAAACCAATAAACTGAACTTACCGCCAGCCCAAATGCCCTGCTAAAACGCCACCAATAGCGGGGCCGATTGCGGGGCCGAACTGAATGTAGTGAGCTTCTTATGTCGTGTCATATTGCAAAAAGACTTACCATTGGTCCCAAGGTATAGAGACCAAAGAAACCTTGAGCGACGAGTGAGTTGCATGACGCGTTTAACATTAATTGTACACTGACCTGCGCGTTCTGCTGAGACGGCGATATCACCAATTACTCCAGCACCGAGAGCAACGGTAGATGCTGAACCCGCCGCTTGGACGCCACGAAGGACCATCAAGAGCCAGTAATCCGATGTGGGGACTAACGCGAGACCAACGCAGGTCAAAGTCAATATGGCCAGACAAGAGATGAACATGGGTCTTCGCCCTTTTGTATCTGCCATGGAACCAAAGACCATGGGAGCTGGACAGCGTCAGTATGTGGAGAAAGAATAATGAAAAAAGTCACTCACAAAGTGCTTGGAAAATCATATACATGGTGACCTGTTGTTTCATTGAGGTCAATCCATGAATGAATCTCGAGGTGAAAAAAGACGACTTACAGTGAGATTTATCAGTTCAGTGGATTTTTTAAACTCTACAACGAGTGTAGGAATGGCAGGGAAATATATGTTGGCTGTCAAAGGGCTGCAGAGCATCAGTAGACGTCGATTTGCGTGTTGACAGAATTACCTGAACAGACCAGCATACGAGCTCAACCCCACAATAAACCATTTTTCTCGTCTCGTGTAGACGCTGTAAGGCTCTTCGGCTTCAGTTAGATTAGATGCTTTTTCGCCCCCAGGCGTTTTGTCGTCTTGCTCCGCAACGGGGAGATCATTTGAGGGGTCGTGCGTCGCGGTCATGTTTGCTTAACAGCTTTCTGTCGCTCACTGGCATCGCAGTCTTTATACAACCAGGGGTGGACTAGAAAGGATATGAGAATCCGATGGTGGTGGAATCTTTAGGAAGCCTTCCGTATGGCAGCAAGCCTCGCGTCATTCGGATTACGAGGCCGCTTTCTTTCCACGGGAGGCTTCCGCTCGCCAAAAAAAAACCGATTGCTACTCCAACAACCAGGTTGACCTCAACAGAGAAGATTTGAACAGGACATGGATCCATACTGCCTCGATATGTGCAATCCTTGGTCCGCTGCTCTGATTGTCTCTTTATTCACGCTTCTGACGCTTTTTATAGCATTCCAATATCTCTTCTGCTTGGTGAACCACTATGACCCTGGCCTGTTCGGAAATTCTCGACAGCTCAAGGCAGTGTTCAACGTCAGGGCCATCTAACAAAAGCTCAAATCTGGCTCCAACGGAGGCTCATCGGGAGATGGACACAATTCTTGATCGGGTACTGCTGGAGCGACTTGACCTCCGGGGTACGATTATTCGGACCTCATTTTGGTGTGTACATTCTCTATCTCACTAGTATCCGACTGATCTAATCTTGAAGAGCTCTCACTGAAGCCTGAACAAGATGGACAGCTTTCAGTTCTGACCATGAGGTGACAGCAGGTCGCTCGGGCTGGCTTTCGAGAAAGAATTATTCAGTTGGATTATGCAGTTAAAGGTGCATGCTCTTCTTCTAAGATTCTGAGCCAAAATACTGATCTCGAGCATAGGTCGCCTGTAGCAGTCTATCGTGTAGTAGCAATAATACCATTGGACTTTCCAACCGCTCTATACTGAGCTGAGAGAGAACTTTCGTTCGACAGCTCGCTGACCCATTTTTGGAAGCCTGTCGAGTTCAGATCAATATCGTCGAGCAATGGCAAACCCGTTCGCTCACCTTCATTCTTCTAGACGCAGCGAAAGTGCCTTGTAGATGAATCCCGGCTCATTCACCTTCTGCTGTAGCTTCTCCAGAGCCTCTTTGGCGTCAAGGAAATGTTGGTCCTTCTTCGTTTGGTCGAGGTCATGATATAACTCGTCGAATTGGGGTATGTACTCTTCGAAGCATTTTCTGGCTTTTGTCGCAGCCTCCGCATCGTCGAGTGTCCCTGCAAGGCTGAACAAGGCCGCTGCCAACTGTCGATGAAATGTACTGTTTCCAATTTTGAAAGACGACATGTATTTGACGAAATCATTCTGAAGTTCGGAATGAAGTCCTGCGAGGCCGGAAGGGCGCTGCTCCAGATGCGAGGCAATGATAGCCTCGGGAGGTCCTTGCCAAGAGAACAGGTTGAACAGTCCCTTGACCCAATATACTGATGCAACGGCCGAGTCTCTCAGAATTTCGCTGCTCTCAGACTGCAAGATTCGAATCACATCAAGTGCAAGGAAATCGTGTTCCCACCAGAACCTCGAGGATAGTGTTTCCCTGATGGTGTGCAAAGCGTCGACATCAGTGATGTAGACGAGTGGCTGAAGAAGTGGGGCCAGGGTCCACTGCAATGAAGGGACATTTGCTACAATTTCACTGTGGCGAGCAAATGCCGACGTTGTAACCAAAAAAGCGGAAGCATAGACCTGTTGTTGCTGAGGAGACCCGCGGGCGAGAAACAAAGTCAACTGGACAAATCTATGGATCGGAAGGTTCACAATTGACTCTGTGTCAGGTCTATCTCTGCTCATTTCCTTCGAGACAAAGTCGCACAGACCAATCAAAGTGCAGCATGCCAGTGCAGTCTTGAGTTCTGCCATGCCTAGCGAGCGAAGAGGATATGGCGATGGATTGAGCCCTGAAATCAGCCGCTTGAACTCATTAACCCCCTCGCTCCAGGGAATTGAATTGATATCAGCTAGGCCGTGAATCCACTGCCACACGTGTACAAAGTATTCTTCCGGGAGACGAGGACGATCCAATGTGATGAGATCTTCGCTACAGTGGAGGATCGTCAAGAATTTGGTTCTGTCGAAGACTGAGGATAGAGCTGAAAACTCCGGACGAAAAAATAAATGACATATGGGGATCACATCACCGTACCATATTTCCTGCTCCCCGTGAACAAGACTGTAAGGAAATAGGCTTTTACCAGCCAAGGAGGAAATGAGATCCAAGGCTGCGGATACGGTTCGCTCAGTCGGACGGGACTGATAGACAAGGGAGGGAAAATGTGATCGGGCAAAGATGCAATCATCATGTTTGAGGAGGGCCGCTATGATTTGAGATGGTTCATATTGATCTGTCGAAATGTTTTCAAGATAAGAAGGTATTCCTTCTATGAACTGCATGAACTCGATATCCGTGGTCAGACAATCGAGGGTCCATGTGAGAGCTCTCATTTCTCTGGCCTGAAACCCTGCTCGATTGTTATCGAGAGCAACCTTTTCCCTGATTTCGTCGAGGTTTCCGCTACCGAGCAGTTCATCTGCAGAGGATTGGAAAATTGGAAAGAACCAGTGCGCGAGCGATGAAACCTTTGGCCAAAAATTATTCTGTTGTTCGCCAACCAAATTCCGATTATTGAAGGCATATCGGGAGAGACTGTTCCGACCGGCAATGCTAGTCAACAGGTCCACCATGACGCCGAATTGATGAAGAAGGAATATGCAACGTCTGACGAGCATCTTCGAGAAGTCCGAGACCGTCTGGGCAGCTGCGACTGACAGCTTCCAACTCGTCCCGACAGTGGTTCGAAGGGTATTCCGTATGAAAGAGAATGGGAAGATGAAGGTCGTGAGAGGTGTTCGGATAGGCGAAGCAATGGATATCAGTGGCGCAATCGTCGCGTAGAAATAAACCGTTCCGCATGCAAAGAGAAGAGCGCTCATTAGATATGCGACGGCGTTGTTCATTGGACGAAGAAAGAAGACGAGGCCGAGGAGGAAAGAGAACAATGAAGCATGTAGAAGAGCTGGTGTCCCTTCCACTATGGCGGAAACCCGAGAGCTCTCGACACCTTCGAAGAGAAATGCTCGAATTCTTCCTCGCATTTCTGGAACCTGCCGGCGCTCGATTGCATGAATGTATTCCGAGGCCCATTGCTGAATGAGCGTCGCTGCAAGAGCGCAGGTCAAGCTCAGTGCAAGACTGAGGAACCAAAATATGTTCGTCAAAACTGCGGGTGTCGAGGGCGAGAATGGAATCTGAGATGGATTGGGAAGAAAAGCAATGGTCTGCGACCCATTGGCTAGCTGCTGGGAGATCTGATAGGGAATCAAGAGTGTCAAAGCGGCTGGATCCGGCGACAAAAGCTTGTAGCTCTCGATAATGAAAGCTGTGACGACAGCAGAGAAGAGTGCTGCCTGTTCTGGTCAGCCAACTATGCCGGAGATAACTCTGACATACAAAGAGCAGAATTCCATCCATTGCGACCTTCCAGCGAGCGACCATCGCTTCATCGTAGACCTTGGCCTCGCGAACATAACTGCTGAATACAGTTGGATTGGATTCCTTTGGTGGAATACCAACTGTCGCCTGGTTGAATACAGAGGAATAAGAGTTTACAGCCCGTTGACTCACCAACTTGCGCCTGAACAGTCGGATCCATGGTGCTTCTCAGGATGTCAGACTTCGGCGCTTCAGCTCCGATTCATTTTAGGCGCCCAGTGCCGGACGAGGAATTCAAGGAGACAGCAGCGAAGCACCAGGACTCTGGATCCATGTTGAAGATTTGTGAAAGGCGGAGGCTCGCAGTTCACGTGGGAGTCGACTCAATGACCTCAACCGGCTAACCGTCTCTGTTGCTCGCAGGTGAGATCCCAGTCGAAGAAAATCTTGCCCATGATTCATTTGGATTTCAAAGTAGAATCGTCTCGATTCTTCAAGGCGTTCTGGCCACTGGCCTGGGAATTCTCAAATTCAACAAAAATCTGGCTCCAACAGAGGTTCGCCGGCGTCCAGGATACGATTCGGACCTCATCCTGCCAGTGCGTACATCCTCACTTCCCTAGTATCCGGCTGATCTAATCCTGAAGAGCTCTACCTGAAGCTTTTCGGACCATAAAGTCAAGTCTCTCGGGCTGGCTTTGCAGAGAGAATTATTCGATTGAACTACTCTCAGGTTAAAGGTACGTATTCTTCTTCTACGATGAGTCCGAGCTGTGATCTCGCGAATTATACTTGTTGCTAGCGACAATACACCTATGGTGGGGCGCTGGAGATGCCGTAATAGATCTGATGGTACCCTTCATTGTAACAGCGCATATGACCAAGCAGGTGGTTCTGCTGGCAGAGCTCTCCACTTAAAAACAATGTCCGCTAGCATCCAGCATCCGCTGGCGGATCCGATGGCACATCGGTCTGCTAGTGCCTGGCAGACACTGTCCCAGAACTCACCACTGTCCCTTTCGGTTTCATTTCGTCTTTCTTAATTTTATTATTGCGAGATCTGAAATACTGGTGAATATTGGTCGTTCGTCCGGGGTGCATAATGGGCAAAACCTGGGTGAGCTGTGCCGGTCATTCCCTGGTGCTGTAGACACTTGAAACTAGTCACTCGAATGCAACTGAAAATGCGAAATTCACAGCCAGCGCTCAAGGAATGCGACGACGAAGAGACCAGAAAGAGAGAATGGACGGAGAAGAATACTAGAGCAGCCGAATGATCCGATACCTGGGTCCGTGAGCCTCGTGGCCGGCGGCGGCCGAGTGATATTGAATCATTGCATGCGTAGGGATACGTGGTTTCCTACTCTAATTCTAAATTAACAGAAGAAAAATGAGATCCAAGGTTAACTAGAGTCAGTCAACTTGAAGCTAGCTTGTCCCTGTACTGGCATTCTCAGCTGAGCACAGGTCACTTGTCCGCCGCCAGCAGCTCCAGCTTTGCTAGCGTGGGCGGAAAGCTATCCTATTTTGGACGATATTTGAGTTTGAATCCTGACACTATCCTTGGGTTGACGAGATTGATCTCCTCCAGAATAGGACCCAGATATCTGACTGCCTCTGTGGCGCAACACACATCCTCCGGTCTCTGCATATATCAACTCGGCCATGGTATCTGCAATGCACGCTACACTCACTCACTAGTTCTATCAGTCCACATCTCTCTCAACAACATGGAATATGCACCCAATTAGGTGGATTCTGGCTGATCCTTGCGCTGTGCTGCTTCATTTTGTTCTCCAATCTGAACGCCAATGAAGGTATGTAGTTATGGCTACTAAATCAGTCCTATTTGACGTGATGGCAGTGCTCTCAGACGGCATTTAGCAGCATAATCACTTGGAATCGGCCTTTTAGACCGTCACTGTCCGGCACTTGTGTCGCTTAGTACTAGACCACAGATAATATTTGGTGAATAATCCATTGTTTATTGCTGCTGCTGCTTGTCAACGCTGCTGTGCGACCGGGACGTTCGACCGCGCAGAATATTTGTGGCGCAACTTCTGATTTGGCAACGCGTGTGGTAATAAGTAGATTCTCCTTCATACACTGATATTGCATACTAGAAAAAGATGCTTGAGCACAGGTCTACAGCGATACTAGAACAGATTCAAACACAATCCCAAGCCTCTGTGATCTTTGACACCTGTGTGCGTCCCTGGGTCTCACTCCTTTCAGTGCCGATGACCGTGATAAGAGTGTGCAAATATCAATATTTCGTACTGACCAACATCGTCTGTTCGTTGCACGAGCGACATGTATTTGGAGTGAGCCAACAATCCGGATTCGGACTCTCCAAGCCCCACTTCAAGCTCGCACCAGTGCCGAATATTCTAAGAGTTATGTTTCTTGTACTGCACAATCAAGAGAGGTGTCGGATTGGTCTCGCGAGTGGGAAAACATAATTTTCCCGATTTGGACATATGTTATTTCTTCCATAGAACGCCAGCTACGCTCTTGAAATAGGAGATAAATGTTCCAAATCACTGTTGCAATCAGCCCTTTGAGGTCTTGGTGCAGTGGATCCATCTTTTTCGAGATTCTGAGAGTTTCCATCTAGCATTTTCTGAATGTTGACCATATTCCCATAGTGAGTCCAGTTGAGTGTGCCAACATTTGAACGTTTCGCGTGACTTTTTCCTATACCTTCGGGGAAGGTCCAAACTGATTCTCGATGTCTTTGATTTATGCAAAGACACTTTCTAGCTGAAAAGCGAAGCCAATAGCCGACCCGTTCAGCCGGGATGTCCCAAAATAGTCGGTGAATGGGCAACACGTATGATGCTTTGGAAGGGCACACAGCCCTCGGGGCTTTTTCATTCGCTTCAGGGGGTATATTAAAGCATATTAGAACAGTATAGTACCGGAAGGTTCACTATGCGAGTGCTGGGAATCCCAAAATAGTAATATTCATAGTGAATAGCCAAAACTGTGTTCAAGATGTTCTTTGCAGTTTCTGGGATGGATTGGTCATCTCTATGTGTCCAGAGTAATTATCGAAACGGTTTCCGGCCCATGTCTCCCCCAAAAGTCTCGCAGTGGTAGAATTCAAGGGGGTCTACGCCACAAATAAAAAGCTTCGGTCAGGATTGCAACATAGATCCAAGATGAAGGTCTGCACAATAACAGCTTAAAATCATTGCAGCTAAAATTTCCAGAACTTACCGAGCCACAAGTACCCTCGAATACCACACAAAGAATATCGGATCATACTCCAGCTGACAGGCCATTACTACTACAAGAGCCCCACAAGATGACAAGTGAATTTGGCGAAAGTGTCAGGAATATGAGAGAGGACCCATTCAGTATTCACTGTGCTCAACGGGCCGGCAGAGATGCAAATTCAATGAGCGCCACGATGATGTATTGTGGCGTCATTGCACTGCAAAAAAGAAACTACAGTATCCGGCGCCATTTGCCGCAGCGTTCAAGAATTGGCCTCAGAACCTGGATTCAAAGACTACCTTTCATCCTGGCTAGATAAAAATATGTATTTGTGACGCGTGGCTGCTCCGCGGGGGAGATTTTGGAATCACTGCATCAGATTCAATTTCCCATATCTCTCGCTGGCAGTTGATCAATTTGAGCCGGTAAATCCTACCAAGAACGAGCACCATCGTATCGGGACTCGGCCTACCGTGTTACTCCAGAGCAATCAGCAGATTAGGGCCACGGAGCCGACTGGTCGCTGCTACTCACTTAATTGGTCTGACATGCAAGGTCTGAATCATACTATGATAGAGGGAAACTGATGTCCAACCTGCTCACTGGCGTATCCTGTCTGACGCGGAAAGCGGGAGCGGACCCTTCCAAAATAGGTAAGATGGCGGGATCCCGACATTGTTAGCGATCCGGCCGCGGACAGCAAACTTGGGTCAATAGCATTGAAATCGCTGTATAGATACACGGTTCCGAGCATTTTATTAAAATTTGGATCATTATAAAAGGGTACCAGGATTCCGCTGGTACATCAGCTGAAAGCTTGGTCGGTTGGCGCAGCGGAGGACCGAGACGCCAGCGGATGACGTTTTGAGACACTTGAAAGGTCGAGCGTAGAACAAAAACGCTGACGGAAGAACAGCAACGCTGACCAAGCCGACGAGAGCCAACGCTGGCTGAGCCAAACGATTGATTGGCGGGTAACTACTCTAAGCGTAACCACCTTCTTGGTCATATGCGCTGTTACAACAAAGTGGACCATCTGATGTATTACGGCACTTCTAGCGCCGGTCTAGGGCTGCGACAATAATACCCTTGGAGTTTGCAACCGCTGTGCTGAAGGAGGACTGTAGTTCGAGGGCTTGCTGGCCCATCTGAGATTGCTTTTGGACCTTCGTCTGAATCCAGTTCAGATTAATATCGTCCAGCAATGGCAAGCTGGTCCGCTGACCTTCATTGTTTCAGATGCAGTGAAAGTTTTGTAGCTGTAGCAGGCAGTTTCTCAGTACTGGATACCAGAAGACTCCAAAGAAAATGAACTGACTATTGATAATGATATACCTCTCGTCATCTTTCACGGTTTGGACAGCGGTCTCGGGCTGCGACGCCGTTGGTGTAGGCAGAGAATGGGTACTCACAGCAGTGACGAGATCCATTGGCGATGGAATTGCAATAGAGGGCTCTGAAGCGACAAAATCTGCAAGGTCTAAGTCTCAAGTTTAGCAAAGAATATTTGGAGAGAAGAGATCACGCACGTTTGACTGCATGTTGTAGCGCCACATCTCTGCCATCTGTCCAATAGCTGTGCAAGCTATATGACCTTGGGGCCTTGTGGTATGCATCAAGCACCACAGCGGCAAGCA
This sequence comes from Mycena floridula, assembly GCA_029320655.1. Classification (NCBI taxonomy): domain Eukaryota; kingdom Fungi; phylum Basidiomycota; class Agaricomycetes; order Agaricales; family Mycenaceae; genus Mycena; species Mycena floridula. The sequence goes on from JARIHS010000113.1 coordinate 81,387, forward strand.
CCTCCATAGCTGAGTTGTCAAAAAGGTTATAGGTCTCCATGACGTCTCGAGTAGAATGAACCTGGTAAATCTCAACCAAGACCTCACCAAAGCAGAATACACACCAAGAACAATGAGTCGGCCATTCCAAGTCGAGACATAGCGAGGGCACCACAAGCGCCTGCAATCAAGATATTCGCGTCAAGGGGAGCAGCTCCTTTTCGACGACGTCGTCCAAGTAATTTAATAGCAGAGTTGCAGCAGGTGTAGATGAGATTGGCGAATGCTCGAAGTGGTCTCGTAAGTCAGAGATACTAAGGTCTCCAGTCAGATATGGCTCGGGCTGAGAGAGCATTAGGAATCTGACCTGATACCACCCTCCGGACGATGTAAGTATTCTTGTTCCAGGTGGCCAACAGAAGCTGTACTAGGGTTTCTCTGGTGCCAGATTGAGATATATTGAATATATGACCAAGCAGCGAATACCAACAAGGCTTGGGTATCGTGTTCTTCAGTGTCTGTGGCTTCTTGTGGGTCGATTGGGTCGGCCCAGAGGGTGATTCAAAGTCCCGAAAAGAGGAGCCACTGACCGCCTATAGTTATCGGCAGCCTCTTTTAGGATCGCACTATCCCCGGGTCCAATCTCAAGAGAGTGAGCCACAAGTAGTTGCTGAGGCTTACGAGCTTGTGGAGAGTGGAAGAAAAAGTCACAGTCACTGGGTTTCACGGTCGAGGCGCAGACTTTGTTACGAATTCAAATTTTCTCCGTCCAGAATGAACGTTGAAGCTCTAACTCTACTTATTTCGCAGAAATTTCGCCAAGATTCTGCCACAACGATTTCTCATCAACATTATTATTTTTGCCCGCCGCGTACGCGGTCACGGGACGGGCGGGTAGAAAGACGATGCAAATTTGAAATAAAAGTACAGGCAATAAGAATATCATCAATGTTTTCACTCGGCTTGAGGTTTTACACCCTTCGCCATGGCTTTCAGAGCATCTCTATCCATGGATTCATTCACCAGGCTGGCAAACTTGCCATTTTCAAGAGCTAGCAGCTCCATTGGAGTGCCAAACTCGACCTATCCTTCAGTCAGCAAAGAGAGCTGAAGGAAGTGAGATTTTCGTACCAAGTGTCCGGAATCCAACACCAGCTAAAGAAAGACATTCAGTTTTGACAGTGACGAATTCAGGAAAGGTCTCACAATCTTGTCTGCATCCATGATGGTTTGAAGTCTGTGAGCAATCGTGATGACCGTTACGTCATTCTTCAGCTCTGTTCGCAGAGTCTGCTGTATGACGGCGTCAGTTTTATAATCAATAGCGGATCTAACAAACAAGAATTAGTCGTGGAAACAATGGAGACGAATTTACTTACGTTGCTTCATCCAGAATGAGCAACTTTGAGTTTCTCACGATAGCTCGAGCGAGAGCTAGAATTTGACGCTGACCGACTGAAAGATTTGCTCCACCTGCTGCGATGTTGCTGTCCAAGGTGATTCGGGTATCGTCAGCTTCGTCTTGCAGCGAGTGAAGCCCAGAACAGCGCAATGCATTGTTCAACGTGAGATCATCGTAGGCATCGAAAGGGTCCAAATTGTACCGCAGGGTACCGTTGAGAAGTTCGGGCTGGAATTTCGTCAGACGATATAAGGAAGAGAGAATGAAGACTGACTATCTGCGGTATGATGGTTATCGCATTCCGAACGTCATCCAGATTGATCCTGGCAGTCGGAATTCCATCCAAATAGACAGCCCCTTCTGTATAGATGCACCGTAAAAGCGAGAGCGTCAAGGAAGATTTTCCGCTGCCTGTTCTACCTACAACACCGACCCGTTGACCAGACTTGATCTCAAAGGAAATATCTTCCAATACTGCTGGACCGTCAAATGAGTATTTCGCAGAGAGTTTCTCGACTCTTAGCTCGCCACTAGCGGGCCAGTATGCTGGAGGTTTGCCAGCCTCCAAAGGCTTTGGCTCTTGGTCCGCTTCGACGTAGCTTTGGATACGCTGACCGTTCATATTAATCGATGTCTTGGAGATAGGTCAACGAAACATACCTCCAGAGAGTTCGCTGTGAGTTCGAACTCGTTGACAGAGTAGACCCACCAAAGGATCTGCAGGCTTTGCAGAGACATGAGCCAATTGGTATCAAGAGCGCGAGGTCTCACCCGAAAAGAGCTTGATGAACGAAATGAGATATGAATATGAATGGAAAGACCGAGCTCACTTGATTGTGCAAAAGAGAAGCCAGCATTTCCAGACCCCGCATCACCAAAGTAGACGATATAAGTGGCTAGCAAGGCGGTACAAACACCACCTATGTATACTGATTAACGTAGATTCTTTTGAGAACAAGGGTAATTCCTGACCGAGAGTATCAAGTCGCATAGAAATCCAGCAGACAAGATTGCGGTAAGGTGTGGCGACTCGCACATAGCGATTCAATCGGTTGAAGGATTCCTGTGGAAAGGTGAGCCATGGGACTTGAAAGATTCAAAGTCCTTACAAGAATCAAGGCGTCTTGCGCTCCGTATGCGCGAATAGACACCAATCCAGCGAAGGCAGCACCGAAACTGAGGAAACAGTTCACAACCATTATGGAGAAGGAATACAACAACTTACTGCGCCAAAATGGGCGAACGAGCATTGCTCATCTCTCTCTTGATAGCCAAACCTGCTGCCATGTAGACCTGATTTCAGAAATAAGAAACTGTAGTCGTGAATACTATAGAATGCTTACTTGTCCCCAGAGATATCCCAGGATAGAAACAGGAATTACCACACAGATGAATTGGGGAGTCACAGTGGCAATAGCGAAAATTTCGATGATCATGGTCACGGTCAATGTAATCACCTCCATTACAGTCCTGGGAAGCATTGTATCCACTGGGGCATGAATCCTTCAGACGGAGGTGGAACAAAAATAGCTGGGACCCACGAGCAGAGATGTCTTGAGTGCAGCGCGCGATAACACGAGAAACAGGAGTCGTATCCAGCCATCTTGCGTAAAGTATCACCTAGAGTATGGGAAACATTCGAGAAACATACCTAAATGTAGCGCCTAGAACAGCTGAAACAAGCTGATTATGAACGACTCTCGAGGCCCGTATGGAAGCGAATAAGAAGATAATGTAGTCCAGCCAATGGAAAACCAGAGAAATGACCATGATGCCAACTAAAGGCACACATTAGAGCTTTTGCAAGGTATGAGGTCGAAATCACATACGGTATACCGCGATATTGCTGATGTCGAGTTAGCAGGGAAACAATATTAACACATAGATTCTGACCGAGAAACAGATATCTCTGACGCTGGCTTATCAACATATTCAGAACTCCAGTGTCCCAACCAATATGGCTGAAGAGTCAGGAAGACTGGAATGAAGTGAGTCTTGGTCGACAGGACACCGAGAATGCACGCACTACCCGAAATGGTCACACATAACAGATATGAAGCTGGCACCAGTATCTTGCGGTCTCCAGCGAGCGCCTTGATCCAAGGCTTGACTGAATAACAAGTTAGCAACAAGAATTCGACCAGAATTCCTTACCAGAGTTCCAACTGTACAGATCGATCAGTCAGATAGCAATGATAAAGAATCATCTATCTTACCTGACATGTCCAGCTTGGATTTCTTCTGCCATGATCAGTTTTCCGGCTGCTTTGGTGGGCTTCTCTTCGACAATGGGCTCATCTTTATCGATAGTTTCAAGAACCTGCTCTTCCTTCTCCGTCTCTTTGACCAAATGGGAATCGCTAGCAAGGACGTCCGATATCGAGCCCTGGCTCCAGACTCTGCCTCCCTTGATGTCGATGCAGTAGCCTGCAACTGGGGCGACAATAGCAACATTATGAGTCTGCATAAGAGATTTTGAGGACTCCAAGTACAAGAAGAAGTGTTGAAGCTCACGACTAGGATGATGGTTCGGTTTTTTACCAGGTCACCAGCAAGACATTTCTGAACAATAAAAGTCGACGTGTGGACATCTAAAGCCGCCAAGATATCGTCGAGGAGTAGAATCTCAGCTCTCGGGTTATAGATAGCTCTGAGAAGTAGTCAGCTACTGAGAGATGGTTCATAAACGAGAGCAGTTACCTCGCCAACGTCAGTCTCATTTTTTGTCCACCGCTTAAGAATTACATAATCGTGAGTTCGATTCCCGGCCGAGCCGTCGATATACTGACCTCAATGTCAATCCCTTTTCCCCAACTTCAGTTGCATCACCATCCTTAAACATGGCGATATCGGGCTCTAGGGCGCACTGATAGATGACTTTCTTGTAGCGCTCTTCGTCGAAGGGAGAGCCAAACAAGATGTTTTGCTAAAGTTCAAGGTTGGTCTTTTGGATCTCGAGCGGTAGATATCGCTTACCTTGATAGTATCGTTCAATACCCAGGAGGTTTGATCAACATAAGCGATTCCGCCATCTCTGGGAAGATTGAACCACGAATCGGGACCAGAAGGCATGAAATGCATTTCTCCCAAAAGAGCAAGTAGCACACTGGTTTTGCCTGAAAATCTATGAGTATCGCAGTCAGACTGACTTGACGATGCTTACCTGAACCGGTAGGGCCAACGATAAGATTAATGCACTCCGGACGGAAGATGAGCTCGTCAATATGAAGTTTGAATCGGGTGTGGTACTCGGACTCGCTTGCACTCCAAGCAAAGGTGGCATTTCTGAAGCCTATCTCCTTGTCATTTCGCTCCAAGGCCAGATTCACGGAAGCATTTCCTGAATAGGCATCCAGTAGTTCTGTCTACATCGACGAATCAGTGGAGTCTGAATCTCTAATGTGGAAAGCATGCCTCATGCAAAAACTCGTTAACTCTGTCAAGAGAGACCTTTCCATTGATGATGCGGGTCAGGACAAAGATGAATTGCCTCATCATTCTAGAAGGCCAAGTTCAGCGGGATGACGGTATTTAGAAACTTGAAACCCTACTGTTTGATTTGATCAAAGACCGCAACCGAACTGAAGACGATAGCAGGAGTCAGAGCCTGACCCATGAAGACCGTCTGAAAGGAATCAGCGAGTGCTTCAGTAGAAAAGAGCTTGACGCGTACACTGTGAAGGTAATTAGCAAACTTCTCCACTGGAACAATTCTGAGCTTACTAGCAGAGATATGCCGCTATCATGTTCGCAGCAGGCAGGAAGTAGCTAAAACATGGAGGTCAACGACATATCAGTAACTGAAGGAAGAGACATGCTTGACGCTCTGGTTCATCATGTCCAGCACACGACCTCTCACGACATATACGAGCTCTTCTTCACGTTTCTCTTGGAGTTTAGCTTCGAGTTTCCTTTCCCAGCCAAACATCTTGACCATGCGAAGCACATTCAGGGCTAAGTGAATCGATTAGCGGTGATATCATCGAAAGATCCAAAAGACCTGCTTTCAGTGACTGTCTGAACTCGAGCATCAGTCTTCAGCAACTGGGTCTTCTTCGCCTTCCGGATTGCACTGCTAATTAGTCCAGGTATCGGAAGCATGAGGATCATAACTGCCAAGCCGGCGAAAGCAGCCCAACCAAGAAGTAGGTACAAGAAATAAACCCCAGTAAAGATTGAAAATGGAACATAGAGAAAGCTCCGAAGAAACTCTCGTGCGAACGAGATGTTCTCCAAGTCGGTGGTGACAAGATTGTTCAGCTTTCCGATGAGATTTCCAGTCGCCACTGGGGCAGGTGCTTTGGTTTTAGTCGATGAAGTTGTCGAGGCAGCATCATCGGCAACAGTTTCGTCTGTCGGAGTTCCAGGAGTGGAAGCAGCCTTGCTTTCGGGAACATCGGCTTTGACGCCTGAAACATAGAACATTAGACCACGACTATACACGAGAAAAGAAAACACACGGATTCTGAGGGAATGCTCAAACACAAGCTGAGTGATGATAGATTCCATTTGGAACATTATCTTGTTCATAGTCGAAACATACGCCTCATGCCAGACGATTCCTATGGTCGGACCCAAGAAGAGCACGAAGATCCAGACCCAGGGTTTCACATAGGCATCAGTAGGATCATCCATATAGCTAGAGCCAGAGTTAACGCTAGAATGACATCGAATGCAGAGACCTGCCGAAGCAGCCTGTTTATTCCGAGTGGGCTGAGGTACTCTGAGGGAATTAACAGAGCCATGTAGCATGCGGCTTTGAATATATCGAAGCGGAAGACCTGAATCAAGGTTATATATCGAGGAAATTACATTCAAGAGACAACAAACCTTGATTATGCCCCAGAAAATATGTCGGTTTTTGTTGGCACCCGCGAAAGCGTCAAGTTCCTAGAATAGACAGTGTTACTCACGGTACAAGTGCTCAAGTAAACCGTACTGACCTTGAAGCTTCTCTCTTTCAAATTGTGGGCATAGGAATAGTCTGGCAAGCTCGGGAGCTTCTCATACTCGAGATGTTTCCCACGAGTTTTGAAAGCTTCATAAACGACTGGATCGAGGAACATGAAAAAGCAGGATGATGCAATTGAAGATGTTTGTTCCAGATTCGGCTCTATGGGGTTCTAGAAACCATATGAGTGTCATTATATGGGCATGTTAAGGATCATCGATCATACCTCAGGATCATAAGGGACGTAGACTCTTGGCACGAACAGAGGAACAATGATGGTGATGATGGCGAGGACAACCAATTTTGCCCACAGTATGGAACCCTCTGCTCTGTCCAATGGAAGGTCTGTATATGTTGCCAAAGGCCATATGTCGCGGTAAATATAGACGAGGGTTTGGACCCCAAGGACAGCATTTGCGTGTCGAATAAGGACTTGTGCCCAAGAGAGAAAGACAAGGGAGCTCGCGCTCAAGATTGACGCGTAAACCTGGGGTCGTCAGCGCCTGAATGTATGATTTGGATAAGACATACCGCAGTTGAAAACAAGGCCACTTGTTGGAGGAATAATTCGTCCTCCAACCGCACATTCTCCTCATTCCCAGCTATTCCAGTCAACGAGACGACCGAAAGGACGAGAAGAGTCAAGGAGCCAATCAAACGAACGACTCTGAAAATGCAGATGACAGTGTCACCGTGCTTGTCAGACCGGTAAACTTGAGGACTCTGTGCATGAGCGTTGAAGCCCAGGTTAGCGACTAGAGATATGAAGGAGATGGCTGCCGCATAAATAGCAAATAGATAATGGTTTGTCCATGTTCTGGAGGACTGTCAGCCAGGTAAATCGGATTGGCGGCCAAGGCGACTTACAGACGTGTTTCCGAGGCCAGCCAGTCTGCCAAATGTTCTGCGACACCAGCTATTTCGTAGACGCGTAAGTCGGTCATGCAAAAAAGACTGAGCTAGAAACAGTTTTACATCGCTGGCTTATCAGTGACTCGACTTGACTCGATAGAGCCCGGTACCTTGAATTCGGCCCGCCCTGCGCGGTAAATAGGCCCGTAATCTACTTCAGTCTCGCGTAGTCTCCTGCACCAGCGAACAACCGCTCGCATTCAGATGGGTTCAAACAGGTCATCTAGTGAACCTGATTCTCAGTCTACTGAAGCAGGCAAACGTGCAGCGTTGGAGTAGTCTCCCCTAGGCAGACGGAAAAAGATCAATCCTCGCACCGCTCGGATTTGTCGCTTTTTTTCATCATCCTCACGACGCGGCTCTCAATCAAATGGTGAGCTCTTCTCTGTTTCCTCAATGATGAAGTCAGAAGCATATTTCGTGCCTCTTTCCTTCCTTTTCCCCAATTTTTGCTCATTATTCGTTTACAGGCAAGAGAGATGGATATCCACCAAGTATACAGGTCAGTTTTGCGGCTCAATCTTTTGACGATGATGAGACCGAATTATTCAGTTATCCCTGTCTTAACTCCCATGTCGAGACCTTCTGTTTTTCTGACCTTCCTTTGCTTTCATATCGCTGGATCGAGTTTTCTGACGAATTCATTCAATAGGCTGGATGGATCGCGAATTGCTGCAGCGCTTGGCTTGCTATGGCAGCAGTGTCTCATAGGCCTCTAGCAGTGAGCTAGAAGAAAATTTCGCGCGCTGCATGGCCCAATAGGTTCGCACCTCCAATCTGACGCTGGAATTTCCCTCCCAGAACCAGAGCGATCTTCTCTTGGTCTCGACAGAGCCAGACGATGTTGCCAGAAGTTCTTTGTTTACATCTCGGAAACAGCATGAAGGTATCGACGGGATGAGACAACTTGACAGATCCTCGTGGAACATGGTGCGCTTCTCTGCAAAATGCATGATTCGTCTCTCATATCCCATTTCGCAGAGCCTCTCCTATTTGGAATAGGAATATGGGGTTATCGAGATGATGTTCAGTCCTCTGTGAATGCATTGATATTGCAAAGATTGATCTTCGAGTCGGTATGGTCAGATACGCTGAAAGTTGGGAAAGCACTGTCTTGTCGCATGGGCCCTCGGAAAGCCATTGATGGGATTCTATCACAAATGCTGTAACCACACCAGTGAACAGACCAGCCCAGTCATTTGAACTCAGCATCTGAATCCCAAGAGAAGCGATGATGAATGCATACGGATACCAACACCGTATCGAGTCCTTCACCATGTCGTCGTCAGACATCGTCCCAGCAGTCGCCGGTGACTTTAGGCAAGGTCTCGTACCTGGGCGCTGAACAGAAAAGTCCTGTGGTTATTGGCGTCTTGAAGAACACCGGGAGCAGTGGCAAGTATTTGACGCATCCGATGCTGTGCTTCGATCGGCACAATCTTCCAACGGTATCCACGAAAACGCACCACGTTGGAAGCACTTTCAGTAATAACTTCGGGTCCTTTTTCAAGATCAACAGTATCGGTCGTTATGAGGTGAACAAGAGGTGAATGAACTTCAACAATAAGCTTCGGCAGGCTGTCGCTCGGTGTCACCGTCAATGACATTCTATTTTCTATATCCCACGAATCGAATTCGCAAAATCTTATTGTTTCTCATACCACTACGTCCACTTCAAGGTCGCTGGACTATTCAAATCTACGGCTAGTCCACCAATGACCACCTTTTGTTGCGCTGCAGCGAAAGTAAAGTTACTGACAGCTTTGCCTTGCAAGGTGACACTTTTCGGTTTCGTGGAGATCCCCAGTAGCGTGATCTCCTGTAACTTCTGGGCGACATGGAATGCACCTTTCGGTGTCAGATTCAGCTGTCCTTTGGTCGCAGAGACAGTAACCACAGTGCTCGGTCCCGGCGGGAAGCTGACACCGTCATCGAGATAAGTTGTACCGAAAGCCTGGCCATTGCTGGCAAGAGAGACCAAGAGCGAGAAAGGACCAGCTCTTGTTTCCTCGACGGTGTAAGCAGGTTCTGCATGCAACAGAATAGCTGCTCCATCGCGAACATGGACATTTATGTGCCCAAGAGGAGCTGACAAAGTCGTATTGGCGTCGACGCTGGCATTGACCACATCGTGAGTGTACCAGTCTCTCCAGGTAACCTTGCCACGACCTGGGAATATACCTTGAAGCACGTAAGATAATGGAATCAGTCTAGAATGGAAAGACATACCATTGACCGAGGTTACATTCGGAGTAAGGACAGGTGTCACCAAAACTTCTCGTCCAATCATGAATTGTTGGTCGACTCCAAAGAGTTCTGGCTCGTCAGGAAACTCGAAGAACAGGGGGCGAACAGGTGCAGTGCCTCGAAGGGAAGAATTTGCAAAGAGGGTGTACTATGAGACAATGTATCAGGACAAAGACACCGACAGAGCTTGTCTCTTACCCAATACGGTAGCATCGAATATCTCGTAGCAATGGCCGTCCGAGATGCATTCGCGACACTATCCCAGCGATAAGGCTCTTGCGAAAGTGCGCCACGTTGGTTATGGTTCCGATAGAAAGGTGCAAAAGCAGAGAGCTGCATCCAGCGGTTACAAAGCTCTTCGTCGGTATTTCCCACTTTTCAAGCCTAATCAACTTTGGTGAATGGAAAGATTATTCCACCCACTGAAGCCACATGTATCAGCACCGACGAAAGGTATTTGGAAAAGTTGGAACTGGAGGATGCCCTGGATGCTGAAGGAAAGATACTGCCATCTGCGGTCTGTCAGTCTTTAGGTTCTACGAAGAGGTTATTGCTCACGTTGCTGAGTTGTCACCAAGCTGGCTTGATCATCAATACCAATATTTCGACCAAGACACTGGACTCACCCAGTGACCTGACCACTTTCCTGATGACGGGAAGGTCGACCGACTGATCAAGAATGGTCTTTTCCCTGGGATGACATCTTGGAGCGCCAAATGTGTCGTCTTTTCCTCCATCATGCCGAACATATTGTGAACATCTAGTTCGACGATACCTCCGACATGGGTTGCATTCGTCGCTAGCGCATGAATTGAAAGCGGACCAAAGCCTTGACGTCCAAATCAGCAAAGACATCTGAATGAACAAGGTCTACAAACCATTATGAATGGTATAAGGTGGTGCATTGAGTTCCACGCCACTTTGGTGTCCAGCGCCCAGTCCTCGAGTATTCAGGGTAGGAGTCTCCATGCAGGTCAACGTGCCATTGACGGTCAGATTTCCACTTGGTCCCGAAACTGCAGAGTTGTAACTATAGATTCCTTTGGTCAAAACCGTCTAGAGTGACGAGAGATCAATACTGACCATTCAGGATAATCGACGATAGCATTTCCCGGATCTCCAGGAAGAAGAAAATCGAGGCTCGTGTCAGAGAGGTTTGCACCGGTTCCACTGGGTCATAAAGTCAGCAGCGACTTGGGAAAAGACGAAGCACATACCATGAACCATCGCAGAAGCTGCTAGCTTCATTCATATCCAACCAAATACCGGAAAATTCTACTCCAGACTTGCTCCAGTTAGACAGTGCCTCGGTCCACCACGACTGAGTGTTTTTTGCAAACCAATCCGGAAAGACGGTGTACCCAGGCCAGACCTGTCCAATGTATTCGCTCCCATTCGGATTTGTAATGAAAACTTGTCTGTTGAAAGGTCAGCAGAATCGACGACAATGGAGAATTAGGGCTTACTGTTCAGCGCCCTTGAGATAAGGATTGTACTGAAAGTCAAGTCAACACATACGACACGACCTTTGTGAAATAAGAGACATACAAGATCAGTGGAGTTCGACTGGTGGGCTATAGCAGCATCGACAATCGGGATATCTGTGAGATCCTTGGTTAGACAAGTTTCAGAGAGGGACATGAATCTCACATTTTTGATTGTTAGCAGCCAGTTCACGAATGAAGCTCCGAACTTCCTCTGCTGGAAAAGTTACGGGGTCCGTGGTAAAGTCGCGAACTGCATGATAAAGGTCGATATCATTCCACATCACTTCGAGCGGAATATTGGCTTCTCGCATCTTCTCGACCTGGAGCCTTGTCTCGTTGATGTCATGATATCCCCATCTACGAGAGAATCACAAAAGCGCAATATTTGAGGTCCAAAGAAACCTACCGGCATAATTGAAAGCCGAATCCCCAGACGGGCTGCCAAGTCGGTAACCCAATTAGCTGACCGTATTGCTCGACGACGCTCAGAGGATCAGGTCCAGAGAAGAAGTAAAAGTCCAACACCCCACCAAGCATTCGGTATTCGATAAGACTGACATCCGAGTTCGGTGGCGTTAGCAGAAGGATGTCGGCACCGGCAGAACTGTTACAGGTCAGTAAGTAAGTAATGGGCATCCGTTTATATTCACCTGAACAGGAAGACACCATGCGAAGACGACTTTTGAGTCTTTTGGTTGAATCGGTGCTCAACATAGAAAGGGTGAACGCCGTAACTGGAGAAAGTAAGGTCAGAGCGAGACGAGACAAAGCTATGAACCGACGCACACGTTCTCGTCCACAGGATCTGCGGTGTCTCTCGACCACATCGTTTGAATTGTTCCTCGCACATTTCTTCTAATCCCCGAGCTAGCCAAAACTTCTCCAAGTCCATAGATATTTGCGTCAAGTGGAAGAGCTGAAGTGAGCTGGAGATACTGATCCTCAAAGACCAGAGGAAATCCATCGAGAGCAGTGGTATTATCGGTTGCAATGACAGGCGGGATCGGTGTTTTAGGCAGCGAGTTGATTCGCGTGTCAAATAATGGAACACCATTTGGATCGGAGCGCCTGGTGATCCAGAAGGCAAATGGCGACGCGACATGGTTGAATACAAGGTCCGATGTTCCCTTGCTTGTGGTCGAGGAAGATGGACCAAGCGCTATCACGCTGCTAGGAATCGTGAATTGCTTGTTGTCGGTATCGACAATTTGGACGTGTAATCTGCCAGTAGAATTAAGAGACCAGTCTTGCTGAAATTACGAGACGGACCTTGACTGAGATTCGTATTCGACGTGAATCGTAAGGTTCTCGATATCTGTTCCAAAGGCGTTGCATTTGGCGCCAGCCAGAGCCAGCTTTGCCGTCAAGGAGTTGCTCGTTTCCGCGATTGAAGAGAGTTTATAGCCTGGATACTTGTCAACACTGAAAAAAGTAATAGACAGCGGCGTGCTGACCTGGGCAAGCTGATACATTGTGAGACAGGCTCGATTCTGCTCGAATGTCTGGTAGCAAACGGCTTTGCAAGGATGAAGCATGCCTTGCAGCTGCTCCAGCGATGATCCATGCTGAAAGAACAAACAACATCGTGGGGCTGGATATCTGAACCCAGAGCGAGTTATTTAAATAAGGCTCAGGGTGGTCAGCTGAGGAATGTATACGACAAGAAACGTAAGGCGCGAGAAGTCGGGACCCCGGTGGTTCCAAGATCCATAGACGTCGTTGGCCATGCATTCGAAGACAGCTTTGATATGAAATAAAGTCAATGGGCTGTGAATGCTCGAATGGAGAGTTCGCGCACCAGAACTGTTTTCAAGCGCGACTTGTCCTGTACGTACGAGGAGCTGCTCTCGGAGCTACCAGGATCCTACATAATACCTGGACATTCCTGGGTTTCTAGATTATCCAGGGTGCACTCGGTGGAGCTGAGAACAGCTGTTAGGGCAGGTGCATTTTACGGCGACAGTGCGGCGAAAAGTGCCATCGGCTGCTCCTCCGACTTGAATTCTATGATGCATTCGCGCCAGGGATCGGTGAGATTCCATAAACTTGGAGAAATGTTGGTCCTTGGTGATTGCCAAATCAAGAAATTACTCGATCATTGTCAAATCGCGGTCACAAAGTGTGACTATTGTCACCTCTCTCTTAGCCACAATGACATCGGCCAGAGCTAGGATTCACGCAGACCTATCGGTGGTGGCGGGGCAGCTGAGCGTGTTACGAAGAAGAGAGGGCGAGATCCGAGCTTTACTCGGTTCCATGGTTGACGAGATATTGAAATTGGAGTTGAAGGAACAGGAGCTCAACGACGAGCTATTGCCACTGCCCAACGAACTCATGATCCTCATAATGAGCTTCGTTGTCGCGGGCGAGAATCTCGACAATTCAGCACCGATAATTCTCTCACAGATTTGCCGGAGATGGCGCAACATCGCTCTATCCACCTCCGAGCTGTGGTCCAACATTTGTTTAAACGACCCGAAATGGAACAGAGCATGGCTCTCTGTCTTCCTGAAGCGCTCGGGGACATCTCCATTGACCGTCGTTTCCGACGTCACCACAGTTTCTCCCGACGAAGGCATCCTCCCATTATTGGACGACAATGTCAAGCGCGTTCGCTTATTGACATTCCATACATCTTCCTTGTCGGCAATGCAACGTGTCGTTGACACTCTCGATAAATGTCCAAATACCCTGAAATCGTTGGATTTGGGGCTGGAGCATTCCGACGAAACCCCTCCCTTGCCACCAGCATCCAGCTCTCTATTAAACCACAGTAGAGAATGGACCACAGCGAGCACATTACGACTCCAAAATTCCGCCATTACGGAGCTCAAGTTCCATCGGATTCCACTCTTTGTCCTTTCTCCACGCAACCTCATCGCTCTCACAACTGTTCATCTTTCATTTCCAAACGACAAAAGATTCCGCGCCTCTGATCTATTGATCTTTCTTTCACATACATCTCGGTTGCAGGAATTGGTACTCGACGAAGCGACACCAGTCTTTGATATTGTTGTTAAAGAAGAATCCAATTCGATCGCAGTGAGCTCTTACCTCGGCAGGAAACTCAACTGTATCGAGCTCCTCCATCTCAAACGCTTTGAATGGAGCTGTCCTCAGCCGACACAGGTCCAACAGCTCCTATCCTTTATCCGTCTCCCGGCTTTGGAAAAGTTCGACCTATGGGCTGAGAATTCTGGGCGAGCCACGGTCCATGAATTCCGCGACCCTTTCAACAAGCCGCTGAAATTCCCTTCTCTCACAGAGCTCAGCATCCAATGTTCCTCAGAATCAGCCTTGGAGCATCTCATCCGGAAATCTTCATTTCCTGCCTTGGCTTGTTTAGATATTACCAACTTTCGCCGCAGAGATAGTGTTTCCGACGGACTACTGCCAGCATTGCCGCGTTTCGAGTCCATTTTCCGAGATCCATTGTTGTCGAACCTCACGGCAAGTCTTCTTTCTCTCCTTGCAATTACTTGTAGCTTACATCTCCAACAGCACCTGACGTTGTCGCATTTCAACATAACACCAGACGAAGGAAAAAGCACCGTGATGCTTGGCTGTCTTCCCGCTTTGACTTCACTGTCACTGGATTCCTGTATCGGTGTTCTAATGCTATTTCGTAGCCTTCAGCAGAAGTTTCCCCCGGTCCAGGTAATCGATTCCGAGAAACGGACACGAGCAGGGACATCTCGCGGTATACGATTTTGTCCAAAGTTGGAGGCGATAGCACTTTGGAATTGCAAAGAAGTCACTTTTGACTCGCTGCTCGCTTTCGTACAATCGCGCAATGGAATGGGATTACCAGTAGAAGAGGTTAAAGGCCCTCTGGAGCGTACGATCAGAGGTTTACCCAAGAGCCGCCGGATGACTGTGGCGCATCCAGCACCTTTGCTTGACGATCCATCGGCCGATATTGTTTATGTTAGACTAGAATCTTGCGCAAAGATTAATCCTCAGCAAGCTGCGTGCTTGATGGACATGGGAGTCGTAGATCTTTTGTACAATTGAATGTATTTGAATACCGAATGTATCCTTAACCCTAATATATAATAAATGATAAAGTGTTCGAGTTAGCTCCAAGATCCTTGGAGCCGGATATCAAGTATCGAAGCCCCAACGTAGGCTGTGAATGTCCCAGAGGGCTTGACGTACGTCTGGCTCGGTGTGTCCCAGATACTAGCCAAATGAGTTTCAACTCAAGACCAGATATGTCGTCGACTCACCTCATGTCTCTCAAAGCAAGAGTCATTGTTACGACGGACGACTGTCCCACTGCCAAATCAACCTCATCGAACCCTCTGAGGACCTTTGGAGGTTCTCCAGCAGCCGGTGGATATCCTAAATAGAGCTGCGGAATCTCAGTTCCAGCGAAAGCGGTCCCCGAGTTGGTCACAGTGAAGCTTATGATCTTAGACGTCCCAGAAGTGGTGATTGAAAGGCCAGAGTAGGTAAAGGTCGTGAAGGAAAGGCCGAATCCGAAGCCGTATCTCGGGATAATCCCTTCTTGCGACATATATCGATAATCCAGGAGAAGCTTCTCGTCGTAGTTGACCTACCAGAACAGTCAGTTCATGCCATAGCGGAAGTGGAAGAAACGAACCACGGGGAAACCTAGACTATTGTAGACAATGTCGGTCTTGTACGAAGCTTCATCCTGTGAAATTTCGTCAAGCTTTGGGCGTACAAAAAGATAATAAAATCACATCAGCGAGCGAGAAAGGCAGTCGGCCTCGAGGGTTGTATGCACCCCAGAGGATATCGACAATGCTGGGACCAGTTTGTTCTCCTGGAGCGCCAGCATAGACAATGGCAGTGACATTCGGGTGCTCGCTCCAGCTGAACGAAACTGGACCAACAGAGTGCACCACAACGACTGTATTGTTACAAACGGCTGCAACACGTTCGACCTGAAGAAAAAAGTGTCAAGATGATAGTCGGATACAGGGTAAGCCACTCACTAGGCTACCGCCAGACCACCATAGAGCCAGATCGTTTCTATCGCCTGGGACGTATGATGAACATTCGATTCCCTGCTCAAAACTTCCATACCTTCATTTCCTTCGACGATCTCGTAGAATCCCAGCTCACCACTGAGATATTGTGAGATCCATATTATCGCGCTGTACCAAGCTCACCTCATCGCGAAGACAAACACAATGGCCAGATCTTTGCCTTTGGCTGCTGCTGGACCAGCAGTCAAATCGTTTGACTTTGAAGATGTGATAGTCGCATTTGAACCAACAAAGCTGGTGATCGCGTCGAGCGGTGCGACGGTAAAGTCGAGCGAGTTTGAGCCAGAACCCCAGCTAGAGATATAGATGAGTCAAGAACACATTGAATAATGGATCAAGTGTTACCCTACGGTCATCGTATTCCCAGCATTGCAGTCATTAAGTGCGCCGCAATCTCTCTTGACCATAACAGCATCTTGACCGATAACAGCAATGGTCTTGATTCTCTCCATCGCCAAAGGCAGACCGCGGGTACTTCTCCCTGTCGCTGTACCGGTTGTCGTTGTGCGATTATTCTTTAGAAGTACAGCAGAAGCGTCTGCTATCTCTTTGACCAAGGCTGTATGAGCCGCCGAGCGAACAGAAACTCCGAGATTGAGCGATCCAGAACCGTCTGGGGCTTGGGCGTTGAAGTTTACAGGAGGATAGCCCTAATAGTCAGGTGAGAAACGAAGTAGCGTCACCAAGAAGACAAACCGAATCTTGACCAAGTCGATAGAAGGATGTGAGAACTCGAGTGACCATCTGGTTCAGCCTGGCCATCGGTACATCTCCATTGTTGACCGCATTGGTCAAGCCAGATCCGTAAACACCACCACCTGCCAAAAGATCAGGAAGATTTAGGGGCGGAAAGAGTAGCGCACCAATGACAATCCAACCTCCTGGCATCTCCATATCCAGACCGGCGTTGGCATTGTCGGCAGCGGAATCATGGGTAGCTCCCCAGTCAGAAACAACGTATCCTATAGAAGTATAAGGATAACAATAGTAGCAAAGACCAGATTTGGACCTTTGAAGCCACTTTTCTGTAACAGGCCGGTTGGTCCCAAAAGGTTTGCATTATGGCAAGAAGATGTCCCGTTGACTTGATTGTAAGCGCACATTACAGAGGTGACTCCTGCCTGTATCGACCTGTCATCAGAAGTCGTGCAAAGTAACCAACATGCCAAATCTCACCTCAATGGCGCGCAAGAATGGGTAAAAATACGTCTCGTGCATTGTTCTGTCATCGGCGATGGCAGACAGCCCATATCTGAAGCCTATATTTAGCAAGGAGAACGTCGGAATGCCACCACAAACCTCCAGTGTTCCTGATCTAGAGAAGTTTCAGTAAGTAGAGCAGGAGATTGAAGAGGGACTTGCTGTTCAGAATAAAGTGTTTTGCACAGGCTTGGACCCCGACACTTTGTACGCCAGTTACTGTTTCATAAGCGGCTTCACCAGAGAGATACGGATCAGGACCAAAGCTTGGAAACACATTCAATGAGAAACCAATAAATAGCCATGAAACGCGTACCTTTCCCATCCTCGTCCTGCTTTTGGATTGCGCATCTATTTCGAGGTTCATGACAAGCCAAATTAGATTGCAACAAGACTCACGATGTCCATAGCAGGCCCGAGGAAAACACTTTGTGAAAAAGTTGTGAGCCAAAGAGCACCACGAAAACGATGAACTCACTGAATACCCTTTCCCCGAAATTCTTCCCCAAGAGCAACTCCTCGCGCCCTCATGAGCCTGCGACTAAAAGTGCTAGCTGCATTGATTCCAGGCGGGAAACCAGTGACATTGTGCACTAAACGTACACCGGCCGGTCCATCTTGGAAGCAGATACTCGGGATTGTAAGATTGGCATGATTTACTGGCGAGATATTTCCAACGCATCGGCCGCTGGATATTCCTACACCTGTAGCAATTCCGACCTTTTCACTGAGGCTTAGCTGGGAGACTGCCGAAGTCGCCAGAGCAGCTGCATCATCCCAGGATCCTGTTGAGTCGAATCAGAACAATAATGCAGAAAGGATGAATAAAATACACCCACGAAGAGTGAAGCCGGAGCTTAATGTGCCCGAAGAGACGACCAAAAGCCAGAGAGGGACCAAAATGGAGGGCATCGCGTTGGGAAAAAAGATTCAGGGCCCGGGTTTTCTTGTCTCCAACCCCGTGGCACGGTAGATATCAGAAGATGCGGAAGGGTCTCGATGTGTGATTTTCTCGTCAAGTCGCAGCATAAGTGATCTGCGCCCATAGAGAGCAAGCGAGCATCCATGGTCCGTGATATTACGGAATTGGACGTGGATGTATGAGAGAGCCAGTCCATGGTTAGGCACAGCAGCCAAGCGACAGAAATGAAGCGAAGCGCGGCGTCGGCGCATGTGATGCTGTCACACGAGTTCTAAAAAACATGACACGGCATGACGTCAACATTCTTCCCGCCTCGACTCGGAACATTCACTTCAAGTAGGACTGGAAACTGTGCATTAGATTAATCCCGGAATTCTGTTGTTCTCTTTTACCAAGCCATTAACCGACAAGCAAAGGACATTCAAGCTCCATCGGTACGTCTATGCTGCTCTTTCGCGAGCTTTTTTTCATACGAATTTGTAAGGAGATCGAGAAGTGGACGGCATGACATTGAGGTATATTCTAGCTGTATTGACCGTAGCTCATAATTCTCGTCTGATAGGCCAGCCTTACAACAACAATACTGAGCATTCCAAATGGGTTTACCGGAAAGTTACAGGAATCCTGGTGCGTTCGTCCCGCTCAATCGACTTCTACCAATACCAAGAAGAGATTTTTTCGGCCAATGTTATACTTGTATGGTGAAGATTTTTCTCGTTTCAATCCATGCTGGGAGCACTGAGTTGGGTGGCGCAATTTCTAGGCTTCAAGTTTTCAAGATCGCAAGGCTCGTCATCTTCTCCTCAGGAGCCGCTGCCAATTGCTTTCCTCGACAGTTGAGCCGAATCGAGGGATCTGAGATGAGCGTCAAGTGTGTCGCTGTCATTTGGCATTTGCCTTGTCCCAACCTTCCCCTTTCCGGAACAGAGAAATGAATAGTCATTTCTTTACTATATACCAACCATGGTATAGTTCATCCACATGCAGGTTGCAGCCACCAATCACGGGATCTAAGTTGACTTGACATTAACATTCATGGCGTCCCAGGTTCGCTCCGTTCGCGCCATTATCTCCACGAATGAGTGAATTTCGGGGAGAGATGGAAGTATTATGCGCGACCGAGACGGACAGAGAAACAGAATTGAATGCAGGTGTTTATTAGCGCCTTACGATTCCTAGACTCATGGTGCGGTCAGCAATATTGAATCCGTGAGATGATTGTATTGACTTTCAAGTCGCAGCTCACTGAAACCACAATGTGCCCTGTAGGCGACCCGATTGGCTATTCCCCCTTCAACATCGTTTCCAGGCCAGATGAGTTCTGGTCTATCCCAGAGGAAAAGATCATCGCCGAACAGTTGCTTGAAATCCAATCCAACGAATTCCTCGCCCAGTACCATGGGCTAGTGCAATTTACTTACTATACCGGTGATAAGGTTGTAGTAATCGGACGAGTCCAGAAACTCGTTCAGGATTCTCAGGCCAGGATGCGAGATGAATGTAAAACGATCAAAACTTGCTTGTAATTCATCCCAGTACTTGGTGTAACTCCTCCAGATGCCTCGAGGGAGCCGTCCAACTAGACTAGACCATCGTGTCAATGTCCGAACGACAAGACTCACTCGATCGTGAGTTGTTGGAGGATTGGTGCTTGTTCAAAGTCATGGTCAAATTGTTGGAATGTCTATAATCATAGGAAGATCGAAGTCCAGTACAGAAGGATCAGCTTGCGTTGCGACGAACATGAAAGATCGTCGAATTCGGTAATGCCTGATGTTGTGCGAAAGATCCAGGGAGATCCGAGTCCCTTTTGTTCTATCATCTATGTATCAATGCTGCACCTCGGTATTTGGCTTTGGAGTTTTGGACGGAAATTGGGGATGTTGGCTCTTCCGGAGTAATAGATCTGTAGCACGACGATCAAAGGCGCTTCTCTGAATACGAGAGAGCCAAGAAAGACTTAGTTCCGAGCTTGAGGCCAGTCGAGTGAGGTCGAGAGCGTCAGCGGAGACTCAGATCATCAATGCTGATTGAAAGCATGGATCGGCGGGCAACTGGTAATAATAACAGCCACCATGTGAGGCATTATACATGAGACTCATTGATATTAGGAATTGGAAAAAGCGGAGACCTTGTCATGGTACGTTTTCAGAGGTTTCATTTCTGTTTCTCAAGTATCTGCTTCTACAGACTATAGCAGCTTTCAGCCATCAAAGTCACTTGGAGACATCTTGTAGGCATCCAATGCCAAAGCTGACCTGTTTTCATGTTTCCTTGCAAAGGACATTCGTCGGTCATGTATCCTCACTCCCATTGATCTAATTCAATCACTTTCGTTATCTTCATTACCGAGTCAGCCAGTACAACTTATGTCCCTTCGGGGTGACTTACGTAAAACATTGGAGTGATACAGAGAAGTACAAAGGAGGCCTTCTTGCAAACGACAGACGGTCCCAGGCGCCACAATTGACTTGTCAGGAAAGTTTCGAAAAATCATGTGCTGGGAAGAATCATGTGATTTCACCTCGTACAACGAGGTCAAACTTTTGGCCACTAATTTTTTTTCTACACTATTGCACGTCGTACAACGATGCCTCCAAGGCTAATTTTTTTCATCACTCGTTAAATTGTCAAAGCCATGAATTGTGATGTCACATGATTCATATCTTCTTGAACTTTTCTTGGCCAGTCGTCCGTGTTAACGCGTCAACGACTGCAAGTCGTTCTTCCTGCATATACCATTCCCAGACGCTGATGCGACACAGTTTTTCTTGATGTTATCCCACAGCGTCACAGAGGCCCAGCTCCTCGCCTTCTTCACTCCATTGTCTCCCAACTCTTCGCCTAATGCCAGAGAGGCCCGCAATCGCCTTTATGACGTGATAGACCAATGTCGTAGTCGGGAAAAGCAGCAGACACCATCCCAAGAATACCCCGATCAAGACCTCCAACTTGTTGTCCAGACCAATCCCGTCGACCCAAAGTGCTCTCGCCCCAAAGCAGCCGAAATTGTTGACAGCCGATTCCAGGAGCTCCTTATCCCACAAACTGCTTTCACAGCTCGCGATTTTCTTGACCTGATCATCGCGCCTGCCAGACAACGCAATTCCGCTTCGCTGGAGAAAGAGGCACTCCAGTCACTTCTTTATGGCTTTTCAGACACACCACAGAACATTACCGCTGTTGCCAATTCTCTCATGCACGCCTGACCTTGACCAGTTGGATAAGATTTCATCATCCTCCGACGCCATTGTATCTGACGAAGAGTTTCTAATCGTCGTTCATAAAGTTGGTCTTTGTCATGTCTCACGTGTGTCCTCTGACTGACCCCTCTACCAGCAGCTCAAAACTATCACGGGCAATACCCGTGTTGCTCTTTTCCTCTCATGCATCCGCTCCGCTATCCAATCCTTGAAATTCATCGTCGCCTGGCACAGTCTGGACAGAGTACCCCAGGGCAAATCGAAAAAGACAGCTCATGTCATTGCCGCCTTCAATGTCGATTACCCCGAACTCTTCGTCGATAAATTCGCGACTCCAGACGCATATAATACACAACTCAAAGCATACAAAAGTCTCCATACAAAAATCATCGCTCAACGTACCAATTTGTATGAAGCGTACAAGATGGTTCGTTTTTTTTCTTGATATCTGCCAATCTCATTGCGTGACCAGGGAGGAGCGGCAGTTTTCCTGAATATGTTATGGCATCCGAACCAACCAGATAGACCCATGAACCCCAATGCACGCTCTGTCTCTTTTGCTGCCCTTTTTCAACGTCTCATAGCAGATTCACCCACACTTTTGACTTGCAAAGCTCACATTCCTACTACCACTAAATTCCTGAAAGATATCCTCGATATTCTTGATCTGCGCAAAAAAGATCCTCGAGCCTTGAGAAACAATGAGATTTTTGGTTCTTCTGTCTGGACATAAATAATAATGAACCGGGGAAAAGAAATAATCGAGAAAAGCTGCAGGTGTGATGGTCTTCAAAAGCACTGATTATAATTTCAAACACATTTGAAGCGGTAGAATCTGGTAGAATCCTCCATAGTCCATTGCAGCGAGCGAGCGAAGTCGTCTTTTGGATACAGTACAGGCAAAACTCTCCGAAGTACGCCGGACCTAATAGGGAAAAATTAGGCATTTCGGTTTTTGAGGAATGTTTGAGGGATTGAGCTGGACAGGTGAGCACTGGATGGTCGAGATTTGGGTTGGGAGCAAGCAAAAAATACATTGTCACAGTATTACAGCTTGTGACAGCCTTCGATTCAGCCGGTTATCCAGCTTCAGATTTTCCAGGGATCAACGCTGAAACGGTCTATTCGTAAACTATTACACAAGCGCTGAGCGCGAAACCGGCGTCAAAATGGATTCAAAGCTGTAAACCTTGTGACTGGCTGTTCTGGCAACATGTTCTGATCCAACAGGCCTGCCTGGCGGTGCCTGTGCTCTACAGCCTCGACAGCCATCTCGTCCATCTTCGAGCAGCGCTATGTCCTCTACCAATGCCATGTCTTCGTCAAGCTCTTCGCGGCGGCGGCCACCATTTTTGCGCAGAACAGATATTCTGAAGCTTCTCGAGATCGCAGAAAGCGCTGCAAAAATGGTCCCAGTGTTAGAAGGCATCCTAGAGGGCGGGTTTGAAGCTCTTCGCAAGATTCTTGAGCTGGTCAACGTGAGTTATTCCTCGTTCAAACAAGCTAATCTAATTACAACCATAACAGTCAATGAGAATATGCAAATCGGTCTGTATCTCTCTAGCTGAACGAGCAGCATTGTATGTTTCCTCGGTCTGCATCGAGCTGGCGCGGATGCCTGAAGGACAGCATCTCCATATCCATGATAATATCGTGAATCTTGTCGAGTTCGTCCACTTTCATGCTATGTCGGTTTCCTGGCTTACCCCGATTTCAGCTGTCTCCTTGAAATCGAGCAGTATATGACCAGTCTTAGTCGCCCGTCTAGTCTTCGTAGGGTTGCGACGAGTAGCGCTATCCAGACTGAAATTGCTGCTTTCAAAGACAAGTTGGATGATGCTGTCTCGATTTTCCAGGTCCGCTGTCCACTCGAAACAGAGTTTGATAATTCTTACATCTGCTTAGATTCACTTCGCGATCAATCTTGAGCGTATGCTGGGTCACACCACCCAGAACATCTGCAATGATATTGCGTTGTCAACTGACATGGTAATTCGTGCCAGTTCGGTTCAACACAAAGCTCTTCTTGATGTCCTCGCTGCTATAGAGCAAAATGTGGTAGCTGCGATCCAGAAGCCCGAGAAGACAGCACAAGGACAACCAGCTTTCTCCCCGACTACAGCTTTTGACGATCCAATCACAATTATTGACCATTTTTTGTTCATACCACAGTATATGCTGCTTAGACGCCCAGGAGCGGTGCTTGCCTTTTTTTTTTTTTTGTTTGATCCAGCGCTTATATCTCTTTTTAAGAGTACTGATTCAGACCCATGGAACCTTTGAGACTTCTGTTCTCTCGTTCGTTGTACTCGGCATATACAGTAAGTAACGAAGCAGACACATAAATCCTATTACTGTAAGTTGATAAGGTCCAGTTTTTGCATACATCAGTCTGAATGTAGCTTCATGGCAGACCTTGGTGCTAGAAAAAAAATCGGTCGAGGTTCTTGGACTCTAAATTAATCCTTCACCGATGATTCAACAAGCAAAGCTCCTCGCGCAACAATAAGTTAGAGTTGAACCGATTTTCTATTCGACCCTTGAAAAGGGTAAAGAGACATCTATCTATCAGAGGAGGCAAGACCGAGGTGCCAGTTGAATGAGCCAATATTGTATCTACTTTCGAGGTTACTGTTGAAAACCTAATCGACATCCACGCTCTACCAAACTCTGGTGTCGAGCAGCAAGTCGCTGCTTCCCTCGAGCCCAACACAGGCCTTCAAGAAAGCCTCGAGGGCGTTTCGTTGCCTGTTCAAGCTGTTGATGACTTCGGTGCCTGCGAATAAGAGGTTAACAAAGAATCAAATTAAGCAGATGGACGACATGCCAGGCTTGACCAGAGGAGCTTTGAGCATGTACGACAAAAGCGACAGGACAGGGTACAAAGGCTTGAAATCCCCAGCCTCCTTGCGGTACTTCACGCGAGACAGAAGCTCGGCGAGGATAGCCAAATCAAGGATAAGAGGCGTAGCGAGAAGGGAATCCTGAAGAAAATTGTAAGTCAGCGAAGAAATGAGAAGAAATAGGAAACAAACCTCGCATTCATTGAAGATATTAATGGTCGAACGACCACCGCAGAAGATCTCCGAGTAGTACTCATCGATGGCGCGCTTCGAGTCACCGACTGCAGGGACATACTTGATGACCACGATATGGTCAGGATGTTCTCCTTTCTTCTGCTTTCCTTCTGCCGGCTTATAGAGCAAGGCATTGGCGCCAACCATATCATCCACGACCGAACTCTTGCTAATCTCCTTGCTCCTAAACTGTCTCTCTGCGCTCAGATTATGTCCATCATTATTGCCAAGGTGATTGTAAGACGCGATGCTGAGCGGTTTGATACCAGCATTCACGAGGAATTCTGCCAGAACAGACTTGAGCTTGGTCTGTCCCGACTTGAGGTCGTCGCCGCCGATGAAAGATTGCTGACGCTCAGCCAAAGCAATGACACCTGGAACAAAGGTGTTCTGGGGTGCACCATTGATGAAAGGCTCGCCTTCGAGAATGGCAGCGACAGCGAAAACTGTAGAAGGAGAGACTTCTGAATGAGAAGCCTTGATGGACGCAAGGATATTGTCGGCGGTGTCGTTGACCCCAGCAATGAGGTCGCTGTATCGCTCGGTATTGGCGGTCCAAAAGACGATGACACGATCGAGCTCGTTATCCTTCTTGAATTTCCTGATATCAGCCCGAATGTGGTCGAGATGAGCCTGCTTGTCGTCTCCAGGAATGAGATTGTCAGCGCGATCTTCTTGGTTCGCAGCTATAAAGTCGGGGTAATAAATGGAAGGAAGGGGTTTGCCCAACAAAGCCAGATGAGGAGCAACCTGGCGCTGCAGGTCGTAGTCCAAGACTCGAGCCCGCTCCATGGCCTTGTCCATAGTGACCCCAGAAATATCCCAGCCACCGAGAACAAGGTCGTTCGGGTGAACCATAGGAAGGACATCCGAGATTGGGACATGGACCTCTTTGCCGGTTCCTGGTTCGCTG
This sequence comes from Mycena floridula, assembly GCA_029320655.1. Classification (NCBI taxonomy): domain Eukaryota; kingdom Fungi; phylum Basidiomycota; class Agaricomycetes; order Agaricales; family Mycenaceae; genus Mycena; species Mycena floridula. Next base: position 106,698 of record JARIHS010000113.1, read on the forward strand.
CCGATATGGACAGTCGAAGCCCGAAGAAGGGAGCCAATGTAGTTGGGTTGCTGAACTCCTTCCTTAGTATGCCAAATGATATTGTGTCGGTTGGCAGTAATGGTCGCGCAGAGCGTGCTTCCATTGTTACCACCCACGCCAATCATCATGAGGCTGTAAAATGAAGCATCAGATAGAATGAACCCAAGGAGAAGAAGCGACGTACCCAGTTTTAGAGACAGTACGTTGGGTCTGAAATTCGAAGGACTGGACGGTCGGATTGACAATGAATTGTCCGTCAACGACATTGACTTCAGCCCCGCGATTGAGATATTTCGAAGTAATGAATTCGTCGCTGTAGGAGGTATTTTCCGAATTGACAACGAGAGAATGGGGTCGGCGAACGGCAGTGGGATGAATTGGCAGTATGCCCTCGAGCTGAGAATCTGGGGTATTGTAGCCAGAGGAGTAGTTGTTGGAAACCATGGCGAAGTAATAGATTTAGAGGGATAGAGGCGACGAGAGAGAAATCAGTAGCTTATAATGAAGCCGGGGCTTGTGTGTTTAGAGCCTCGGTGCGAATTATGGGAGCTGCAAAGCTGGTTTGAGTACATACACAACCAGCAAAAAGCCTTTGATGAGGTGGGTGCTTGAGAAAGGCAAATGGACTATGCACGAGTTAAGGGGGCACTATGTCTCGGATGACAATTTCTTTTTTTATGCATCAAAAGCCTCACGTGACACTTCCAAATCGGGAGCGGGCGCTTCCTGATTGGTTCGGCAGCTCCTTATCGATGGCCTTGAGGTATGTGGTAACGCCACGACCTGCCACGACTTGGAAGACCGCTCTCGTCATGAAGTATTCTTCGGACCGCGATGAACGTTCTATTTCGAGGAAACGAGTAGAAAGTGAAAATTTGCCTGCCCTCGGAGACAATAGAAAACTTTTGGGTCCAACAGACGTGTGACTGTGACAGCTCTGCTCTTCTTTTAAAGTTCTTTAGCAATCGCCAACCTAGCGGTTAAACTGTTGCACGATTCCAGAACCTGTTCAGATCAAGCCACCATCTGGCCACCAAAAGATACGTACTTATCGAGGTGATTCTTCGAGGAGTCGCAGGGACTCCAGTCCAGTATAACAGCTAATCTTGGGTGCGGACGCATCGGATTGCGGGAAATGTACTGATAAACACGGATTTGAATACGCTAAGTACCATCGGCTGAGAAAACGGACAAAGCAATGCATTGGGAGCCAAGGGCTCGGAAGCGATGGAACCCGCTGGACAACAGACTCAGAGACCACGCCATAGGTCCAATTCGGAGCACTTGTAGATCAAGGCAGGATCAAGCTTCCTCTCAGGCTGTCTTTCTTTCAACAGAAGGAAATTAACCATGGAAAGGCTTCAGTGATAAGTCAATGTCGTCGTTTTCCTCCCTGATACAACCTTTGATCTTCAAATCGGTATCAACAGCTGCTTTTCAAGTTCAATGATATCCATTCATTGGTGCTCTCAAATTCGATATTCAATTGATTCACTAGCCAAGTCCACCCTTTTTTCAGCCCTGAGCCTGCGCGTTTTTGCTCGTACAATATATATATAGGCATGTGTCTTCTCCGCTTTACTCTACAACGGCATCCAGTGAGAATGTTCTGTGGTGCAGCTAAATATTTCCCTCTCGATATATCTTTCAGTCACCTACCCAGCGCCACCAACAGCATCGGTCCTTGCAGCCGCAGCTCTGAAATTCACAAGAAGTTCGTCGAGTTGATGAATGATACTGCCGAGCACCTCCATGTTCATCGGGCCAGGATAATATCCCTTGCCTATCAGACGTTTCCTGAAAGGCCTCGGTAAGTCACCAGAGATAAGGGTCAGTGAAAAAAAAACTAACTGAATACATACCAACTTGCTGTGCCAGTCGGCTCGCTGCCAAAAAAAGAAGGCAGCACATACATAGAAGCTTTGATATTGAGCTGGTCGTAACTCGGATAGCGGGTAGGGGATAATTTCGGAATCTTGCGCGCAAGCCCTGGCGATCTCGAATAAAGGCTTCTGGACCACAGCTCCTTTTGTTTGCTCCGTGGCGCCAGAGGTCCCGCCAAAGTTCAAGCGGCAATGAGTCTGACATGATGGTGTCGAGTACTTGGGCTCAGTTAATCCACGTGAATTCAGAGTCTCCGTGGTTGTTCTGGGTTTGACCTTTATTCAATTACCAAGAAGGCTCCTTTCTGCTTCAACTTGCAAACCCAAGGCCTGTGGGGACTCAATTTCTAATATTCTATGCAAGAAATAATAAATATCATAAGTTACGTAAAGTCGTCCCACAGCAACAATTTCAGTATGTATCTCGCAATATCAAGCAGCCCCAGTACCATCGGCCGCTGGAAAAGCTGCAGCGGAAGCTCTGTAAATGGCAAGAAGTTCGTTGAGTTGATCAATCACATCACAGAGCAACTCCATGTTCAACGGATCAGGATGCAGGGGAACTGACTGACTGAACAGATATGACCTTGCTGTCATTGTCAGCATTCTTCCAAAAAAAAACTGAGCAGAATACAGACAATATTCCTGATGATTCAAAATCCAGCTCAGTTTGGGGGTGAGGGATAATTGTGGGATCTAGGGCGTAGGCTCTAGCTATCTCGAATAGAGGCTTTTGGACTAGAATGACCTCCTTCATGAGTGCGCGACGCCAGTGATGAATTCGACATGACGGCGGCGAATAGGCTTTATTAGTTCACGGGCGCCCACCGATGCGCTGATGGCCGGGCCCGGATCAAACCGAGAAACATTGTAATTTTGTATCGCCTCACGAAGTTCATTATTGTCAGTCTACATTTTGGCTTCCTAAGTATACGTCATGGTCGCTAATACCGAGAGTTGAACGAAGGGGTCGGGATGTCAAACTTTCTCTTGTGTACAGATGATAAATTCGAGTCGGTGTACAGTAGTTGTTTATTATCGTAGCTCGAGATAGAAACTTTCGCCACTAACAACAGGACTCGCAAAAGCTATTGCTAGGCTTGCTATCTTGAAAACAACCGTCAAACTTGTAGAGCACGAATTCAGTTCGTGTCTGACTCACATTATATCGAGACAGCTCATTTAAACCCTGATTGCTTGGCAAAACGAATCCCGATCGACCCAAAGAACTAACTATGAGCAGGCAAGAAAAGCTCATATCTGTAAATCTTCGAAGTGGCTCCCATAGGCCCTCGGAAGCGCATTGTTCGACCAGAATCATTGGGACGAACTCTGTAGAGGATATGATGAATATAACGACGATCCAATGGAAGGAAAACTCACTGAATATCACAATAAGAATATGTATCTTCCCAGCGTTTCCTTTGCCACAACTTTCTCGCCTTTTCCTTCGAGATTTCAGTGATACTATTCGAACCAGTCCCTTTGACATTGATGGCGAGATTCAGAGAATGAGCATGAGGACGTAAGTGGGAGTCTAAATGAGGGTGCAAGTGACGACCGGGTCCTTCTGATTCAGCCTGGGGCTTGGGCTTCATCGTCTTGGATTTCACGATGGAATCTGATGTAGGCTGTGGCTTGAACTGTGACGCAGGAGCCTGAGGCTTGGGCAGTGGTTTAGAGTGCGATGGTTTCGCCTGTGGTTTATTCTGAGATTGAGTCTGCGATTTAGTCTGGGTTTAGACTGGGACATAGAGAGACGGTTGTGACTAGGGATGCTATAGACCAACGTCAATGAGGTTGACAAGAAATAAGAAGGAATACCGACTTTCCGCGAGTCACAAGCTCCACATCGCTTTCCAGCTCTCTGTGGGCAGACCACGAGAAGCCAATGTCGAAGCATATCGAGAATATAGATCGTTCTCGTAGACGACAGTTACACACTGCTTGGAGAAGAACGAGTTGAACTGGAATTGAGAAACATCTGCTTTACCGCCAACTGAAGGACCAACGGCGCAGCGATGCTACATAGGACCAAGGCCGTCAAAGTGGTAATTTGAGTGATAAGCATATCGTCCAGCGATGCTTATGATCAACGGCAAGGAATACTGTAGAGAGACCAGCTCTTTAGGGCAGACGGCGACCTCGGTCAATCCTGCTTTTATACAGGAGTTGATATTAACGGCATCTGCGTCTGATACATGAGCTCAGATTTCACAGGTTCGTCCTGGTTCATCTTGTTGAAATGTGTCTTATTGTATTGAACCTTCGTCAGTGTCAATCGTCTCAGAATATCGAACTCAGCAAACACACATAAGCTTTAAGATTTCCCATCTTTTCCAGACGGCGAGAAAATCGTATTGCTCGGCCACTACCATTAAACCAGGTTGATTCTTCGGCTGAACAATCTCCTCACTAGGTTGGAAGCAGCGACGAATTGGTAGAGATCAAGCATTCGAGCTCAATTGCGAGATACTACATGGATGAACAGAAACGAGCTCAGAGGCATAGCGGTGGAAAGGTCGACGTAGATAAAAACAAGAACATAGGCCTGCAGACCCTATCAGATGAATATTTCCACCAAAGAAAAGGCGACACACTATGAATCCTCCTCTTCGTCGTCATCTCCAAAGAATGTATCATCCTGTGTCTTGTCCTCTTTAGGCCTTGCCTTTTTGCCCGCTTTTGAAATCGTATCTTTGGGCTTCGGCTGGGAATTCCGTGGCCTGTCCTCGATATGCAGCTCGGGCTCAGACGAAAGGTGCCCAGCCTTCATCTGCTCCATGATCCCCTGTCTCACTTCTTGCCGTTCTGCATCTGTTTTCGAATCCGGCGGTTGCGATTCCTCACCAGGCGGGAATAATGAGATGTATTTCTTTAGCTTTGGATAGTGCTATCCACAAAAATGAGCAATGCAGTCGTTTGACGTACGATATGACGAGACGCACCAGAATGTAGTTGAGGTCCACTCGCAGCTCAAACAAGGCTATTTCGAGAGTTTTCTGCTCAGAGCCTGTAGCGGTTGACAAGGCTCTCTTCGTCTGGCTAATCTTCCTAACGACCTTTTGACGTTCTAGCAAACGGTTCAACAGAGAGAAGGGTGGAGAATAAGGAAACGCACCAAAGAATTTGACTTTGTGGTAGCGCGTTGCAAAAGCCCTCTCTTTTCGATTCAATTCGGCCTGAGCAAGCTCTGATTCTAGCGCCTTCAATCGACGTTCGGTCTCTACACGGACGTCAGCAGCAATTGTGTCCTGGACAGATAATGAGGCGACAAAAAAAATGCGAAGAAAGTCTGACCTTTGCCAATAATCTTCGGGTTTGTCGCAGGGAGGCTTTGAGCTTCTGGACTCCAGGTGGCGCATTGGATTCTCGCTCAGTGTTCGTTCGCTTCTGTCTTTTTGTCGACGGACCGGCTTCAGAAGTGCGAATGGGTCCCATGGTGGTGGTAATGAAGAAGTTGAGGTCACGATTTTTCAAATAAAATTGTCCAGGACTCTTTCACAAATTGAAGGATTATGAGGTCTACGAAAAGATTCGGACAATTTGGTAGATCGGCCTAGTAAATATAACGCCTCGAAATCTCGTCTTTCCACTACATGAATGCATGTCGCTATCTTCTATGATGTCTTGATACAATTTTGGTGTTACAGACCCAAGGGTTCGATGAATTGTGCACTAATTATGTTGCATCTTTTGGCCGATGTCGTTTGCTAAGCAGATCTGAATGATACATTGTCAGAGTTGGTTCCTCTTTAGACGGAAGACGCACCTATACACGGGACTCGAAGTCTCGCAGAATGACGATTCGAGTCCCGTCTGAAACGGTCGTCAATTGAAGCTCGCTCCTGATTTCGCGGACAGTCGCAATGGTTTGCATATTTAAGATGAGTCGACATTCCTGTTTCCAGGTCAGTGAGATCCTGAGGAGCCACGGCAGACATACGGTTATGGAAGCAAATGTTATGAGCCAGGCATTATTGCTGGCCGCCCAGGGCACGTCGATAAGCGTGTAAATGATCGTCAGGACAGAATACCCTACTTGAATACATCAGTGGCGGTTCGAAGCGAGATATTTGTGCCACATACCGGTGGCGACCATAAACGCCAAAGTCCCATCTCGTACAATAACCTTGACCAGAGGAGCAGCACCCCAAGAAGTTCGAAAATACTTATTTAGCGATAAACCGAGAATTATCAACTGAGTGGCCAATAGCGTTGGACTGGATCTATTGGTCAGTGGACAAAATCAACAGTCAGGTAACACGAACGCGAAAAAGGCAAATGACTGAGGTATATTCGTGATGAAAATGGTGAGGTTGAAGTCCCGAGGTATGTTGAGGAAGAAACCAAGGAAGACAATGACTGTTTCGGCGAGCAGTATCCCACACATGAAGAGCAGTCCACCGGGATCGATCGTATAGGGCATAGACTGACTGGTATGAGCGACTTTACGACTTGAATGAAAATGCTCACCTCTGGCCATGAGCACGACCTCTCCAGGTATCGTCACAGCTAGCACGACGAGGACTTGAGCTGCGTGCCAGATTCGAACAGCATTCTCGGAAAGCGGATAGCCATTGAAGATGGCGAACTCGAGACCACGATTACAGCTTTGAACTGCGATTGGAAAATATCTGGCGAATATGAAAAGCCATTTGATCCACGTAGAAGGGGGGTTTCTAAACGAAAGGAGGGTCAACGTTACACAGCAGATTCCAGGTCAAACTGACAGCCAAATGTGCTTAATTTCTCTGTCGAAAGTGAGCAGTAAATCCCTATAACACGAGCTGGTCAATGCACGATGATATCAATGAGGTGAGCATCGTACCAGAGGAGGATCCACAATGCCGCAACTACACTGCGTTAGACGCGAAAATCCCAGATTGGAGACAATAAACGAACCCGACGAGGTGCTGACCATACGTAGCAATTGCAAGCCTGGTCCCATTTTTTTCAGAGCCTGGTGGAAGCGAAAGACAAAGGCTAGGCTAGGCACAGTGACAGTGCTCAAATAAAAGTGTCTACATTAGACTCTATGACAAACAGAAAGATTATGAGGTCTACAAGCGTCTACATGGAGAGAGCAAGATTCGGGCAGTTTGGCAGGCGCGAGCACAAGGCAGGGTTCCAAGATCAAGTTCCCGACAAAGTACTGGCACTTTTTACCAGCGGTTTCCTCCACCCCGACCACCGTAACCATTGTCTCGGCCACCTCCACCTCCACCTCCACCTCTTCCGCCGCCTCGTCCACCACCACGACCGCCGCCGCCACCATAACGACCTGAAGAAAAAAATTAACGGGGCTTGGAGAAGAGGAAGAAAAAAAGCTTACTGCGACCACCACCGCCGTAACCAGTCATTTCTTCAAGCTGCGGGGGGACAACGGCTTTGGCTTCGCGAAGAATACCAACAAGTTCACGGGCAGATTTTGCATTGTCGGTGGTGAAGAAAGTATAAGAGACACCTTTGGAACCAGCACGCTAGAAGGAAAAGTTAGTCAAAGTCGCTCCCAGCAAGCAAAATGCTAACCCCAGTACGACCAATACGATGAATATAATCTTCGCAATTATTAGGGAAATCATAGTTCTGAAAAGAATCAGCGTCAAAGAAAGATGAAGAAAACCAAAAGACTCACAATTACATATCCTACATCCTTGACATCTGATGGTGAGTGGGCCACACATGGATTGAAACCAATCGCAACAAGTGAAGAGCCAGCAGGAAGAGGAGCGCACATAGAATGGAAGGCATAACAGTTAATAACAAGCTTCGGACAAGGATAATGGATACAAGCGCGTCGGCCAAACATGCGAAAAAAAGCATGAAAGAAAGAAGAAAAAATACTCGGACAACCACCCGGCATAACAGAGTCGAGGGACAGTAGTCCAGAAGCAAGACAGGCGGTGGATAGACACGGATGTAGAGAGAGGATGAGATCAATGGTCCATAACCAAAAACTGGGTCAAAGGTCAGAGGGATTAGAATCGGATGATCGCTTTTCCTGCTCTCGTTGGCGCGCGTTTAATATCCGTTTCGTCCTGTCCATCTCCGGAATTTACGGCCCAAAGAACTGGCAGCTGAAGTGAGTGGCGTCGAGCATTTATCCCGACCTTTGTCATCAATGTGAAGCCAAGGTGAGATCAGGATATTACCACGGTTTGGAACTGACAAGGGTATCGCCCCTTGCTCAAATAACCACGCGGGAAGAGGTCTAGCGCTTGTGAAGAATGAAAAACGTACCAAGTCCACGGGATGCGACATCTGTAGCGATGAGAATCGGAGATCTTCCAGCCTTGAATTCGTTCAGGACCCAGTCGCGCTCTTTTCTGAAAAGGTTTTAGAGAAAGCAATGCGAAAAGTAAATGGGCTCACTGTTCTTTATCGCCGTGAATAGCAAGTGCTGGCCAACCATCTTGACGAAGATATTTGGTAATCTCGTCCGCGACTCGCTTTGTTGCAACGAAAATCAAGACCTTGGCATTCTCCGCGCTGATGTCTTCAAGATGAGCATTCAGCTTTCCGCGTTTTTCCATGGGATCACATATTTCGACGATTTGGGTGATATTGTGGTTCGCAGTCAGGTCCATGGAGCCAATGTTGACCTGGATCATGTCTTTGAGGAAATCCTGCAAATGTAGGTCAGTAGGTGATAAGGCGAATCATGAAGAAGGGTACGTTTGCAAGCTTCTGGACGTCTTTCGGCCACGTAGCACTAAACATCAGTGTCTGACGGTCCGGACGAATTTGGCTGACAATCTTGCGAATCTGAGGCTCGAAACCCATGTCGAGCATACGATCAGCTTCATCCATGACAAGATAAGTAACACGACGAAGGTTGGTCTTGTTGGTTTCCAGCATATCGATAAGTCGGCCGGGTGTCGCGATGACAATCTCAACGCCACGCTGAAGATCCCTGATTTGTGGACCTTTGGGAGCACCACCGTAAATAGCAGTGTTACGAATGCGGGAATTGGAGCTGAGAGTATATGAGACAATGGAACTGGAAAAAGAAAGAAAAAAGTCTCACCCGAATTTTGTACATTCTTGTTGAATCTGGACAGCGAGCTCCCGAGTAGGAGCTAAGCAAAGGGCGATTGGTCCATCGCCGGGTGAAAGAAGGGGTTGACTGAAAGCATTATTCAGCTTTGTTAACAAAAAAGACAAAGAAAATAAACTGACGCATTGATGTGTAGCATGGCAGGCAGAGCGAATGAGATGGTCTTTCCACTTCCGGTTTGAGCGATTGCAACGACATCACGACCAGTGAGTGCCATCGGCCAAGCCTGACATTGAATCGGAGTAGGCGCTGGGAAGCCTTGAGCTCGGATAGAGGTCATGAGATATTCTGGGAAGCCGATCTCGTCGAAACTAGTCACTGGGCGAGGGACACCGCGACCTTGGACCTTGAAGAGAAACATGAGTCAAACACGATTCAAACATGAGTCAGACTTACTCGAATTTCTTTTAGTCGTCTGAATTCCTCAATCTCCCTTTCAGTGCGACCAGAGACTCGTTTGTCCTCGACGTAAAAGTTTTTCTCGAAATGTTCGAGCTTTGTCGAAGACCAGTCGACATTGCGAAGTCCACCGCCGAGGTTGCCCATTTTGTCGTCACCGCCCCAGCCACCACCGCCTCCACCGCCATAGCCGCCACCGCCATAACCACCACCACCACCACCACCGTAACCACCACCGTAACTGTTGTTGTAGCTCTGGAGTCGAATTCAGCAGGAGAAAGAGAAGGAAAAGCGAAAAAAAATACCATGACTGAAATCTGGATGAGGGGAAGAGGCAAGGGCGAAAAAATGAGAGAAAAGTGACAGGTGCCGGGTTGATCCGAACGTCACGTGCAAGTCATCGCCTGACTTGAAACTCCGTGGACCCCACCGTCAGCTTCGAAAGCCTTTCTTCGGCGGCTCTGCTTTCACTAGGACCCGCTCATGGCCCTGATAGCCTTAGTGTACATTGTAAGCTCACTAGCTTGACCACTTCCTCATTTGACCATTGTCCCAGGCGAACAGAGATTGTATTTCGGAATGTGAATTTACAAATTTCACCCTTGGGCCTTGGTTATGTTCTGTCGACTTTCGAGGCAACACAAAAATCGGGTTTCATGTTCAATCGAGCTCTGTTTTCATCTCGCGTCGACCGTTATCCTTTCTGCATCCTTCGTCAAACCAGGCATATGAGACAGGAACACTAATGCAAAATGACGCGAATAGTAGCCGCGGCAGGATGAAACTCGAAACGTGAGCCATGGTGGCGTTGACTGACAATCAACAGGGGGATGAGCCAATCTGGGTAGGCCACTATCACCTTCCTCTGAATATTACTAACAAACGGCCCAGTCATTCCTTGTCGAACGTCAATCAATGTTAACTGATGCAGGAATCACCAGACACCATGCAGAGATATCTATGCTACAAACAAGAAAGCATAGACAGCTGCCGCTGCTGTCATCGACCATGATTGATTTCGTCGTCATACTGCAGACATGGTTTCACATCCGCCGGCTGTTTGCTTGCAGATGCAAGTGAGTTGTATCCCCCAGAGCAAGTAAAACTTTAACAATATCAGAAGTGAGCTCTCGCTTCTCTTCGATTGTTCTCATCAATGCTCAACAGCATACTGTTCAAAGCTTCGTTTCCCTCGATGTCTAACGTGTATTTTACCATTGACAGATGCTATTCCTGTCACTTGAGGTCCCAGCGATCCACTGAATCCATTTAACCAGCCCATCAAACGTTCAATGGCCACAATTTCCCTCCATGTCTTCAACCTTGTCGCCAACTCGTTATGCCAGCCCCTACCAAAACAAAAGCCATAGCCGCTCGTTCAGTCATATCTCCGATTCGACGCATAATTATGGCAATAATGCAATGATGATGCACGGGCGCTCGCTCAAACCCGATCATCAGGGTTGCCCCCCACGCCTTGATGGACCCAGACCAGCAGCACTTGACATTTATAACAGGTCCCTTCCAGTGATTGTGACTCAACGAGTCCCATTTCCTGCTTCGACGGAATCATTCGTCTCTTTTGATTCTTGCAGCAGTGAAGAAGGGGACGACGGTCATCAGAGATCTAGCCCTTATACTCTGCATTCGATGGATTCCAGCAGCACTTCATTGTCCTCTACTCGATCCATGCCGAGCCAGGGACCGAAGCGCTCTGCTCTTGGCTTGTACCTTCACCATAACATCAAGCCGAGGGTATTGGAGAAGAGGAGAAAGCTGGATGATGAAGCTGTGCAAACGAATTCTGGTGACTTCGGAGGCACTACAGTGGGTCGGGCGAATTCTATTTCGTCGTCGCTTCGTGAATTCAGACGTCGGCGAAAGCATGTCGCTACTAATTCGGAAACACCGCTCATCCCACGACGACCAAATTCGCCGGTAACACCATTCTCTCCCAGTCCTCCCATGTCCCCCATGTCCCCCATGACTCCAGCTTTTGAATTCAGTGAGGCTGAACGACGTCTTCGCCAGCTTCAGAAAGCGAGCCGGACACTTGGAGAGAATATTCCTCAAGAGCTCATCTTTGGCGGCCCAGAGACGGAGTCGCCGAGCTTTAAACCGAAAGAAAAGACGAAAAGATCGCTTCGTCGTCGTGCGAGCCTTTCCTTGTCTTCTCTAGCTCATTTTGTTATCGCTTCTCCTGCACCACCTTCGCCCCCAGCAATGAACATTCCAGCTCGGCCAGTGCCATCGCTTCAGCTCAATTCTTCTCCAATACCGATACCTCCGAGTCCATCGCGACCAGATTCGATGATGCTGTCGCCAATCTCTTTCGCAGTTCCACTGCCACAGACACCACCACCATTACGGTTAGACCTGGATGTCCCCGAGGATGTCTCAGAATTCAGTCCAACTTCGATAGATTCTTCACCTATCCGCTCGATTTCCCCATTTCGAGCAGCGACCCCGAGCGCTGACGAGGTCGAACCTCAGATTCATGAAGTCGAAGAGGATCTCGACCGAAATATCCATCGTTTCGTCAGTCTGAGTCGGCCTGACACTCCTTTCAACGACTTTGGAGCTCCATTATTCTTCGAAGAGACCAGCGCTGTGGTGCGAAAAGAGCGCAGACAAGGCTGGAGCGGGGAATGGAACCAGCCCGAATTGAGTGTGGTAATCAAAAAATTACGCTCATTGAAATAGTTTTCCTCTGTTATCATGAACCATTGTACGCATTTTCTCTTTTTCGTCCATTATATAGTAGCTGTATCACCACCTAGTTCATCGACCTGGCGTCATGTAATTGTAAAAGTAGAATGCATATGTTTTAATAATATCTGGCTACTTTGTGAAGTGAAACGTGGAAATCAGTGATCTGGACTTCATGATTCGTGGTGAAACTGAAATCACTGGAGAAACAATTATTGCTCAAGGCGATACAGTGGATTACAGAAGACCGAGCATGAGGCCGAGGCAAGCAGACCGTCGCAACCAGACCTGGTTCGCTATCACGCGGAGCAGGTAAGAATCATCGAACCTGCACGAGGTATGAGCAAAATCGATTCGGTTCAAGGAAGCTTCCCTGTGGTGATAGCTTTCGATGTGCCTTTTCCTGTACTCGCTGGTAGCGAAGCCGAGCTTGATATTTCTGTCTTCAATGCTGCGCTTGATTACTAAACGAACGGAAACCCACCTCGCTACTACGATCTTTGGATCACTATCATTCAAGGTCAAATTTTGGAGGGATCTGAATGAAGTCGCTGGATCCCTCGTCGTCCTCGGGATCGAAATCAGTAAAATATTGATGCAGCCTTTGAATGAATCATGTCGGACGGTTCTGGCCTGAGAAGGACAGCAGGACTAGTCGATCTCTAGGCTCGTAACCAGCCTCTCTGACGCAGCAAGAGGCAAACCTCTCGTCAGAGAGGCTGGGATCACGGCGAATGCCGTGGGTGATGGAGCTTGGCGTGATAGCAATGAGTCATGGCTAGGAGATGGGAAAAATGCCATGACATGAATTGTATTATATCATATGACAGGGATTGGCCACGTCATCGCCTTCTGGTTCCTGCTCTCATTTCGTGATCGGATTTCAGCACTCAGAGACGCAATAGCCATGGCATTGCCTCATTGCAGTCGGGACGGTGATAGCTGCCATGGTGGCTGGGAACGAATCGAAGTGATGACGTGGGTCATGTCTGTCATGATATAATATTGTCTGTGTCATTGCATTTTCCCATCGGCCAGACATGACACATCGTCATCACGCCAAGCTCCATCACCCACGGCATTCACCGTGACACTGGACTCTCTATCGAGAGGCTTGCCCCTCATAGAGAGTCGGTCACCGGACTAGTCGATCTCTGCGTCACGGTCTTGTAGCGGGGGACGGGCTTGATGATACCTGAGACAAGCCTGGAACATCGTCGTCGCGTCAACCAGATGAATGATCATCAAAACCTGACTGAGGAAGGTTGGTTCAGCTTGAAAAAAGTCGCCCGACGTACCCAAATGGATTCAACTTTTAAATTTGGCGAGACAAGCCAAAGTTGGCTAAGACCCAACTTCGGCAAATTTGGCAGCATTATTCCTGCAAGATCTCGTCGATCAACGACTACCTTTGCTCCCAGCTCTTCGTGCGACTAACATCCATTGGTTGCGAGAATCTTTTCCGTATCTGGGGCATTGGATAGAAAATGCGAAAAGCATTGACAGCTGCCACTGACTTCAACGAAGTTTGACAAATCCGGTGGATTTCTGCTGTCCAGTTCTGTCGAGGATGTACGAAAAGCAGCACATCCTTAAATGGCAAACGCAACACATCATGACTTTCATCATTATAAATCATCGGCAAACGGCAGATGCAACACATTTCTGTCCGCCCGTAAGGCCGGATCAAAGTTCTTGTTTTGTTCAGTTTGATCCCGGAGCCGGCAAAAGACCAAGCCAAATTATATTTTCTGGGGGCTAGCGCCGCCCCCAGACCCCGGCGAAAGTGAGTGGCGAGTTATCCTAACCCTAACCAACCCTAACTCTATTCCTGGGGGCTAGCGCCGCCCCCAGACCCCGGCGAGAGCTGGCTTTGGTTTGTTTTTTATATATCTTTAACCCTAACCTTCTAACCTTAACCGAGACAGCCCAAGTTAGGGTAAAGGCTTGTACTAAGCCTTTATCCTAACGTGGTGGCTCCGCCGAACCTTACCGAAGGGTCGGGAAACAAGCCGCTTCATGTCCGGCGCTAATGGCAGTCACATGTGAAAATGTGCTGTCTTTTACTTAAATTGATCGCATTCTCAAAAATGTGTTGGTTTTGAGCTTCCCGGAGCCCATCCTAATGGGGTATGAAGTTTGGTTTTCGTATGCCCTGAGTTCGGTCTGACGGTCAGGAAATCTTCGAAGGTGCGATTTGACCTGGTTTGACGCCTTTCCTGCAAATTGTCGGTGAAATGGAATTACACCGGTCTTTTGGTACTGTGGTTGGCTTCTAAGAGTGCAATTCACATGCATATCAGGATCTTCAACCTGACCGAACCAGCAGAGAAACGTATTTCAGTAACCAGTGTGGATTCAGACCACTGCTGTGACGCGTCCACCGATACATGGACACCGCCGTCTTGCGCCACTTTCGTCTCCTCCCCGGAAGTACGCCGCTGACTCGCGCCAGGTTTAACCGGTCTGCTTTCTTCGCGAAAGACGCGGACCTGTCAAGGTGTGAGATTTGGTGGTGCGGCGCTTAACAGCCTTTTGCCCAGAGCGCCTTCGTCGTTTTCCCATTGAGGTTGGCCATGGCCGCCTCCGGTTCTCAGATCCATGACACCGTCAAAGATAGCACATTTGGTGAGCTAGATCTTCTATTGCCTTGAAATCATCGACTCATTCGTGGACAGGGAATGTCAATGGAGGCCTCTTCTCGAACAACAAGACCTTGAATGTGAATTTTAATGTTTCTGGTGAATTCGCTGGATACTTGTTTGTTACTCTTCTGATTTGGTTATCGCAGCACGCAGCTCTAAGCGTAATCGTGGATACATGCCCGCAGCGAATGACAGGCTCTTCGGTCATGACCAAGAGATCGAGGATATAGTTCGCATTCTAACAGCAAAACCACCTTCAGAGTCTAAACGCGCCTGGTTTGCTCGCATTTTCACCAGAAAACCAGCACCTCCCCAATCCAAACGAGCTCGTTTTGCTCTTTTGGGTGCCGGTGGACAGGGAAAGACATCTGTAGCGCTCAAAGTTATGGCACATCCTGTCATGAGGCGGTGTTATTCTATCAAGAATAGCGTTTGGGTACCCTGTGAGGAAGCTACTTCAGCAGCGCTCCTTCTAGATGTCCTCGTCGCATCTCTCGCTATCACGAAGGATACCCTTAATTCCATTCACGACATCCTCAATGAATTGCGACAAACTTCCGAACCTATCATTCTTCTCCTCGACAACTTCGAAACACCGTGGAATGCACCTGGAAGTAGAGGACCTGTGGGACGTATTCTTCGAGACCTGGCCCAGTTCCCCCATGTTGCGCTCTTCATAACAATGAGAGGAACGTCGGCACCGATTGAAGGGATCACTTGGGTTGAAAGGAGAATCCAAGCTCTTGACAGCGAATCTTCACTCCAACTCTACAACTCAATCGATACAAAGGCCGCTGAAGACAACAAGCTCCCAGAACTTCTAGAAATGCTGGGACATATGGCCTTGGCTGTCAAGCTCATGGCCCAATATGGGAAGAATACTGGGCGTACAGTGGAAGAGCTGATTTTAAGATACCAAGTTACAGGTACAATATACTGTACCATTTCGACCGTATGTTCACGGGGTGTTACACGTTACACCCTATGTTCACTGGCCGTTCGATTCACTGCTGAATGTTACGTGTTACAGGTATTTTGATGTTCATTTCCCAATTAGGTAGAGCGCCGGCAGCCCGAAAAAATACCCAAACTTTCGTCATATTGTATCAATGCGGTTCTGAAATGATAGCGGCAAATCACATGTACTTCGGCATCTTTTTTTTCCATTCCTCAGTGAACCCACCATGACGGGCAGCCCGCCGAAATTGACCGCCTCACAGCGGGAGGCTGCAAAATTGGCCTACAATATTCCACCTCACCTCAGACAAAAACTATTACCAGCCCAGGAGGCTTCCATTCAGCATCTCTGCGATTTCAAGCTTGCACCCATTACACCGACATTGGGCACCAATGCAGCCTTGGATTTCTTTTCCAAAGAGGCTCCTGCGCCAATTACGCATGATTTGATCCGAAAGCTGCAGTATCTCGCAATTCCACCTGTCAAAACGGTCAACGCTGTTATGACGCTCTCACGGGAAGCCTGGCGTACCGGTCACACCTCCATTCGATACATCCACCTCGGCGACACGACCATGACACATTTTCCCCTCTGGATTTCGACACTGTGGGCCGATACAGTTGTCGCAGCGCAGGCAAGGAAGCCCTGGCTCGAATGTCGAGATTGGATTCGGAAGGAAGGATCGTCAAAAAGGGCCACAGAAGAGCAGCGTGATGCTGCAAGGGAATGCCAAATGCTGCTGCAGGTTCTTCCATGGGGCTCAAAGAAAAGAGGCCTTTCAGATAGAGAAGGTATTGATACCCTCTGGCGGCTCTTGGGATCACATTGGCTCAGCGGCTCCATAATGAATGATTTGATTCATTTGTTGAGGGAAAAGGTCGACGATTGGGACTTTGTCTTGGAGGGGACTGCATTTACGAAGGGAATAAAAGATGCATTCCAGAGTACCGACAGAAATGCCTATCGAGAGGAGTCACGATTTGCCTGGCTGCGGGTAATTGGCGAAGATTTAGTCAAACAGGGCAGGACGGTGGTAAACCTGACTCACATCAACGAAAACCATTGGGTCGTGGTTGCAGTCAGCACCAAATTACGGCAAATCTTCTATGGCGATCCATTCGGTAATCCCATGCCAGATGATCTGAAGGCGACGTATCAGCAATGGGGGGCAGAGTTGACTGACGGCGACAAGTTTACCGTGACGGAGATGGATGTTGGGACCCAAACCGACTCCAGCTCATGTGGTCTTTTTGTTCACGATGGTATCGCCCATTTTGTGGATCCTGAAAGATTCAAAGTTGGAGAGCAGTCGACGAGGAATTTGGCGCGGATGCAGGCCTTCATTGCAATAGCAAACCGGATCATGAGCTCTGTATGTTCTTGCTTCAATGGTCACTGTTGTATAATTGATCCCCATGTAGCTTGTTGTCGATAGATATGGGGAGAATGGCGAAGAAAAGTTGACTGAGATGAACGTCAGTGAAGAGCATGAAGCAGATGAGTCAACAGAACAGGTATCTGGGCACCACATTCAGCCCAAGAAACGAGCGAAGGGAGACCTGGACGCACCGACACCAAATGCAAGTCCTCAAAAGAAGCGACCTAAGACCAAATCGCACCCAGCATCAAAACCGGGTCTTCCATTCCTCTCTTTATCGGTTCTCGCAGATTCTTTACCACCGGTTTCTGCTCATGATGACCCTTTTGTCATCAATAGTGCTGTGGAAATTCCCGAGGCTGTCAGCCATGATTCGTCTCTGAAACACGAGGCAACATTACCTGCAGTCAAGCGGAAAGATGGGCAGCCTACAAAGGGGCTTCCGGCAGGGAAAGCGAAGGGAATTATGGCGTTCATGGTCCATTTAACACCAGAGGAGATCATTGAGCGTCGCCAGAATGACGCTCAGCTGTTTCGAGAGCGCCAGGAGGAAACACAGGAGAGAGAGAGGGAACATAGATGTCAGAAGCAAGAGAAGATAAGGGAGCAAACCCGAATCCGGGTTGGGAGGCATCGTCATGTGAAACGAGCCATGGACAGTGACTATGAATCCGACAGTGAAGGCGGATTCATGAAGCGGAAACGAGTAAGTGACGCTGTGACTGTGACATCCAAATTCGTATTTATTGTCAATCAGCCAAAGGTTCTGCACGAATTTGATGACTCTGCCCATGATGCTGGATCCTCAGCAATAAACCAGTCACTGCCAGAAGTATCTCGTCCCCATCGTGGATTCAAAGAGGATGCGAGAAAGAACAACAAAGCTCAAGGTCGGAAGCGGAAAAAGGAGCCCACCGAAGCGCAGCGTATGAACTGGCTCCAACCAACAATATGGATTCATGTAGAGGCTGCGGTCAAGAAACTTGGGAAGCCATGGCAACCACGTCGCATTTGCGATGAGCTTAAAAAGATGAGTCCCGAGATATTTGGCTGTCTAAATGAGCAGACAGTTGGAACCTGGATAGATCGTGAAGCTAAAGCGCGAGGAGAGTCGAAATGGAGAAACAGTATTCTTGCTCAAGTGGGACATGGAAATGCGCCAGGAGGAGAGAATACTCGTCGTGGAATTCTCGTACGTTAACTTGAGACTTAAAAAACGGTGCAGATGACTAACAATGTTTCCTAGGATGCGTATCCTGAACTCCATAAGAAGATCAAAGATACTCTTGTTGCTCTTCGTGCAGTTGGAACTCCATTATCCCTTGTCACCGTCCGAGGTATTATGATAGCCCATATCGACAAGGATCAGCCATCTTTGTTCAAGCAAAAGCTCTCCGACGGCAGTTATTTCAAGTGCTCGGAGAGCTTTGTTCGCAAATTCCTGCGTGTCATGGGCTGGTCTGAGCGACGGGCCACAAGAGCTGCTCAGAAGACCCCCAAAGATTGCGCAGAGATCCTCACTGAAGCTTTCATTCGTGAGGCATACATTGTCTTCGAGCACAACATTCCCCCAAAGCTTCGTGCCAACAGCGACCAGACTCAGCTTGTTTATCAGCATGGTACACGTCAGACGTGGAACCCAAGGGGTGCGAAGGATGTCATCAACCTCGGAATTGACAAGAAGCACACTTTTACACTTGTTCCGACAATTACCGCAAGTGGAGAGTTGTTACCCTTTCAAGCAGTCTATCTTGGTAAAGGGACTGGTTCGCTTCCTAACAAGCATGCACCGCTCTATGCTGAAGCAATGAAGCTGGGGTTCAGGTTCAATTTTGGGAAGAATTCATACTGGTCTACTCATGACACGATGCATATTCTTGTTGACGAAATCATTGCGCCACACTTTGATCGAGTCAAGAAGGAGCTTGGGCTACCACCTTCTCAGTGTTCAATGTGGAAGATTGATTGCTGGTCTGTACACAAGTCGAAGGAGTTCATGGAGTGGATGAAGGCAAAGCATCCAACCATCATTGTCATCTTTGTTCCAGGAGGATGTACCGGTCTATGGCAGCCTCTTGACGTTGGGATTCAAAGACCACTCAAGCTTTCTCTCAAGCGTCATGCTCATCGTGACCTTGTCACTGAGATAACTGCTCAACTCGACATTCCAGGAACAACACCCCAGAATGTCAAAGTCGATACAAGAGTTGGGACTTTGAGGGATCGCTCGGTCGCATGGATGGTCAATGCTTGGCATGAAATCAATGATGAAAAACTCATTTGCAAGGTGAATATTTGTCTTTCAGTTCAAATTGATTCTTACATTCATATGCACAGGCCTGGGAGCGATGCACTATTGGTGACTTCAATTGTTCTGAGGCATCCATGACATCCACTGCAGCTCATTCACTACTCCTTCAGCTTCCCAATGATAATCCCGAACTCTACAAAGCACTTTCAGCTGGAAATTGGTTGATCCCGGAGGAGGTTGAACCTGCATTTGAGGCTTTCGAGGATGCAGATGATAGTGCAGTGTCCATGGAGGCAATGAAGGACCATTTTGTTGGCAAATTAACGGTGAGTGATGTCGCAGTCGACGAAGATGGATATCTTGGTCGGACTGGTTTGGCTGAAAGCTCCGAGACCATGGATGCTGATCTTGTTGGTGACGATGATGATTTCAAACCCGAAAAAGCAGACGTTATTGCTTTGGGTTCATCGACCAAGATGGAGTCCATTGGGACACGCGCCAGGCGCAAGCCAAACATGATATATGGTGCTGGGGAATGGGACATGCACTGAGTCAGTTATTTTTCTGAATAGAATATAAAATACATACCACAATGGTCCGAATGCATAGCAGACCCTTTCCAGCAAGAAAATCCACCCAAAGCGGTGATTTCTGGCCACGCAGCGCTGAAAAAAATCTCAACTGTAACGATGTTCACTCGGCCTACGTTACACGTTACAGGTGTCACATATGTTCAATTCATGACCCACCGTTACGCGTTACTGAACATACGGTCGAAATGGTACAGTAATCTTTCTTGCTGGAGGTGATAGGCTGACTTCTGAGACTAGGCACAGCATTACTCGGACGCTCCGAAGGCTCAGATCCACAGAACAGTGTTTCTGTTTCCATCTGCATGTCCCTCGAAAGTTCAGTGATTAAAGATGTGTTCAATGCCAGTCGACTTCTTACCATCATTGCTATGCTGCCTGCTGGTACAACACCTCCAAGGCTTCAGCAATGGTGGGCACTAGATCTTCTGAATTTTGATGCAGCCCTTGGAGCACTTTTTGAGGCATCACTTTTGGAATGTCGGACCACCACATACTTTGTTCTTCCAGTCATCCGATCATACCTTCTCGATCCTTCTCGCCTATCTGCCGATCTTCATGAATCAATGGTCAGGGTGGCCTGCAGTTTCTTCAAGCAACACAACTCTTTCAATCCTGGGGAGAATTCCTTCAAGGATGACATAGAAGCATGTGCCATTGAGGAGACCAACCTCCAAGCCATTCTCCTTGAAACTTCAGAGCCCAACCCAGATGTCATTGAAGCTATCTACACTCTTGCATGGTACCAATATCACACCAGACCCCGCACAGAAGTCATTCAACATGCATTGAAACTTGCCAACAAGCTCAATGATCAGAAGCTTGTTGGATATGTTTTGCACTGCTATGCTGCAATCCTCCTTGCTCTGAATCGTTTTGATGAGTCCCTCAAACAGTTTACACTTGCACGCAAGGCATTCCTGAATGCTTCACAGACACTCCTTGCAGCGCACATGTTGCTTGACATTGCTGATGTCTCTGCCATGATCAATTCTTCATTCAATGAGATACCTCTCATTGAGCAGACACAGCAAGATTTGGAATTGATTGGCACTGAACATGGGGAAGAAACTCAATCAGCAGTGCAAGAAATGATGGTGCTCTGTCTACGCCGTTTAGGGACTGCTCATTCACGGCGTAGCAACCATGCTGATGGAATCAAGCACCTAACAAAAGCACGAGATTTGTGTGACAATTTGCCTTCAGAGGCAGCGGAATGTGCATACCACCTAGCTGTAGCACATCAACGTCTTCAACAATTTGATGAAGCTGAGAAGTGGGCTGTCCTGTCGGTAGAGGAACAGAAGCAATTTGGTGGTTATCTTGGTTTTGCCCTTGGGCTTCTTGGAATGATTTACATCTCCAAGAGAAGGTACGATCTGGCTATTGAGCATTTATCAGAAGGTCTGGATTGTGCCGAGGCTCGTGGTGATCAATCAGACATGGCGGATCTTCTTCTCGAATTAGGACGGGCACACTGGAAGAAGGGGAAGAGTGATGATGCTCGAGCAGCATTTGCTCAAGTGCTGGAGAGATATGGAGACATGGAAGGGGCTGCAGTCGTGGATGGGAAGATCATTTGCCAATATTACCTGGAAAAGCTGCAGCATCCTAGGAGGGTGCCCACCTCAGAGGAGCGGCGAGCATTGACACTTACTTGGCACGAGGAGGACATATCTTTCAACGTTGTTACTGACTTTTTCAGGAACGCAGAAATGCCCAGGAGTCCAAATGACTTGAGGCGACCCAGACGGGCTGATGCTATTTGGACATAAGTTGAACATAACCAGTTCTGTCTAGGAGACTACAGCAGGCGCAATGATTTTAGCATGTATCCCAAGCCAATCTAGTCATCTATGTATATTAACAATACTATCGTATTCTCATTACACCGATAATTACTCTGGTATTTAAATAATAAAGTCTAATGAATGGCTTGCGATCACAGGAAACAGGCAGCGACGATCACGAGAACTAGGGCCAGTCCTGTCGCATGAGTGCGAGCAGCGCCATTATTGTTCGTCCCGGTCTGTGATGGTGCTGGACCGGTACCAGTGGCATTCGTTGAAGTTGTTCCATTTTGCGCAATAGCAAGAGCCTGGAATGCGGCAAATGTGTTCGGGCTGGTCTCGACAGAGTTCACGGAGAAGACCATGCCTCTTCCTATTGACTCGTGAGCCTGGCTTGAAATTCAGAAAGATTTGAAGACTCACCACAGTGGGAGAAGGGGTTGGTCTGCTTGCAGTAGACCCAAATCGGGGCAGTTCCGTTGACCACGAAGGTATAAGTAGGGAAAATAGTGGCATTGAGATCGACAGGCGTCCTACAGAGCACAATGAGTTAAAGAGCCACTAGAGAGTTCATTCACGTACAATCCGGTATCAAAAAAGTCGCCTGGCTGCAGCGTGCTTTGATCAATTGGAACGCATGGTTTACCAAAGGAAGAGCGTGTCGCTGAATGTGCTTTGGCGTGGAATTCGAAAGTGACGGTATCACCCAAGGACGCGCTGATATTGGAAGGTTCGAAAGTAAACAATGAGTTGGCACCGACGATGATCCGGTGATCAACAGGTGAAGGAGCGTAAGTGGGCGCTATAGATGATGGAATAAGCTTTGATTCATAGCATTAAAGAAAAAGTACGAACCAGCTGAGCCGATGTAACTAGTGTAAGTTGACAGCCAAGTAGATGCTCCGCTTGTCACTGTGGCAGTCGCCAAGGCCCAGCTTTCAGAGGCAATCTCTGTCATTGTTGTGGTCGGGGTCGTGGCGGTTTCCGAGGTAGGAGCATCAAGACCCATAGCCTTGGCTTTGAATGCAGCGAAGGAATTTGGGCTACCATCTGCCGGAGGGTTGATTGCAAAGACCATGCCTGAAAGAAAAAATTAGAAGCTGAGAAGCAGGGCAAGAAAGTACTCGTACCGGCAGCACAGTGACTTTTTGGGTTGGTCTGCTCGCAATGGAACCACACAGGTACCGAAGCGTCGTTGACGTTGATTGTGTACGTCTTTCCGACACTACCAGTAGGTACGAAACCGCTCTGGAACTGACCACTCGCGACACAAGGCGAGTCGAAAGAACTTTGGCTGACGGAATGATTGTTGGGGAAGCTAACGGGAGAGGAATTAGCGGTTAGTAAAGATGACTGGTGGAAGAGGAAGATCGTACAAAGTAAAGGTCACGGTGTCCCCAGCCATTGCCTGAACAGTTTCGGGATTAAAAGCCAAATTGCCCCCAGCACCGACAGTAACTGCAAAGTCTGTGGCCATTGCAGCTGGAAGCGCCGCCATTGCGAGAATGAGAACAGAGTGCATCATCGTGAAGTATCGGAAAGAAAGTGGACCAGTGAAACTTCAAGGAGAGACGAGGATGAGTGATTTCTGCTCTTTGGTGGACCCGGTCTTTATACGAATCGGGGGCGGCCATAGATTTTGCTTATTTGGGTCTCGGGTGTCACGGTCGGAGCTAGAGAGACAATAAAATGCAGATTTACTGGCCAAGGCGGTGTAGGTTAGTGTGGCGCGTGATGATCATTTGCAATCAAAGCCAAGCATCGTCGGCTCTAATACGAAAGGTTTCAGAACAAGAAAAGCTCAAGTGAAAACTGTATTGGAACATACCGCGTCGAGCATTGTGGACCAGTTCGTAAAAATCATGTAAAAAACTTGGTTCAGTAATCGATCGACGTCACCCAACAATACGGCTTTCCAGTTACAACCCGTATTCGAGCCATTTTCGCCGCATATAGACGGTGATGTCGGGCGAATCCCAGCATATTTGCCTTCAGCGAAGGTTATGAGCGTCTTTCTGCCCTGCAACGAAACCCGCTATTTTGGTTTCCACAGCCCGCCCTTAGGGCGCTGGAGGCAGGGCAAGAATTTGAAAAGCAGGGACAAGATAGCAACCAGCTGCAGGTGAAACCCAAGTTGAAACTTGGTTGAAACGGCCGAAGAGGCATGCCAATTGGCCAAATCATTTCCCCAAGGCCATGGCGGAACCGAGAGGCTCGCTGATTTCAAACCCCAAAAGCGCACCCCGTCCAGGGCAGCCAGAAAGAGGCTAGCCGGATATTGCGGAATACTTCATGGTGACTTTCAAAAGCGGCATAGATGTCACGCGTGACTCATCGTGACTCATCTACTGTTGCCGAGGCGCCGAGGTGAGCACGGTTAAATTGAAGTCGGCAACCCGCGCCCAGTCCGCGCCCTCTATAATTCAACGAATGACAAGTGTGTGCTCGAATATGTTCAAACAATTATCTCCCAAGCCAGACCCTAAGATCAAGTCGTTAATGATACAGAAAACCAAGTGTGCATCCCAGATGCTGACGATCCAATAGATACAATAGCAGGAAACTCAGATTTTCCGATTAAAGAGGCAAATCGGTAGGGCTATAAGGCGTAGTGTCTGGAAGAAAGAAGTCAAATATTGATTGTGATTCTTTATTGTCAAAGACTCGTACCTTGAGGGCCAGACTGGAGAGGGCAACATCCTGGAAGACGAGCGAAAGGTCCGTCGACCCCCTCCTTGACGACAGAAGGAATCTTGCACTTGTTCGACTCGGCAGCAGATTTGACGGTCAAGAACTTACAAGCCTCAGTCTTGCCTGAACGATCCAGGGTCAGTATCGTTGATATCTAGTACAATCAACAACATACCGTCGTTAGTTGCATCGTT
This sequence comes from Mycena floridula, assembly GCA_029320655.1. Lineage (NCBI taxonomy): Eukaryota > Fungi > Basidiomycota > Agaricomycetes > Agaricales > Mycenaceae > Mycena > Mycena floridula. The sequence goes on from JARIHS010000113.1 coordinate 131,267, forward strand.
CGGGTTGTTGCACTTGTCAATGGCATCCTGGAGAGCCTGTACATCCCAGCCGTCTGTCGAAATGTCAATGAAGGAAGAGTTCAAAAAGCAAGGAGACACTCACTTTGGAAGTCCCCATGCCATCCATGCCTAAATATCAAGTTAAAAGATATTTGACGACCCGAACAAGACAAACCCTGTAGGATCGCTAAAGGATATTGATGTCACGTCAAAAAGAATTGAACGGCCTGGAACTAGATGAACCCTGGAGCGTAGACGAAAGGCCATCCTTGTTCTTCAGTCCAACGGCTGAAAGTGCAACAATGAGATCAAACAATCGACAGGTATTGTGACGAAATGTGGCGCACTCGGAGAAGTCGGCGACGTTCCAGGTACTTTCAACGCGAGATCAGTATAATGACAACGTACCAGTTGGAAAAGACTCACATCTCATAGAAAATGTGCATTAATGGAACCTGTGGGGATGTCAGAGGCAAGGATAGATTGCCGACACATGAGACTTTAACGGATGAGTATCTGGGCATTGTCAAGGTCAGTGAGATATGCGGTGTGGTTGATATGGTTTGGAGAGTCGAGATTGACGCCATTCCACTAATCTTTGGTTCAAAAAGAGTTGATGAACGAACGTATTCACTTGCGCAAGAGGGAAAATGAAGACGTGCGTTGAAGCCAGCCTCACAGTTGGTGGCCGGGAATCCATATTGAGCCTTGAGGTTTGTTCCTGACGGGGTACTTTTTCAACATACTTGGAAGTCAATGTCTCAATAAAAGAGCCACAGGATACTCCGAGTCGTCAGCAGCGCTGTGAAGACCAAAGCGCACAAACTGAGAGCTACGATGATTGTCGGCTATCGGCGGCCGCGTGTCGCCGATAGTAACTTTCGATTTCGCTTCTGCCTTTTGTTGCCTCGGAGTTTTCTTGGGTTACGCGCTTGAAGAGTGCATACCCACCACCCTGGATTATTCCCATATCCAAGCCAAAATACGGGCTTCTGGACGCGGTTAACTTGGCCAAAAATACCTTGACGACCCTGGGAAATATCAAAACAAGGCATCACTGATTCACGTACATGTCACAGTCTCATCCCCATCATCCCGCCTGTTTCTGCTTTTATTTCACGAAATTGTTACAGACTGTTGCTTATAATCTTCCAAATAATGGACCAAGTTCCACAGTCTTCTCTCCTCCTTATTCTTTCTACTCGTCACCGTCTTTTCTCACTTCGCCGTTCATTTTCACGATGCTATTGGCCACTGTCCCAGTCATTCTCTCATTGGCGAGCTCTATCGCTGCTTCGACCATCCACGGCTACCGCAAACATGGGTACATGAAACATGGACCTCATGGACCTTCTTCGCGTGGAAATGCAGGGCAAACTTCTAGCTCAGGTGCTGTTGCTACCTCGAGCCTTGTGGTACCCACTTCCATTGTAGGCGCGACCTCGATAGCTATTGCGACTTCGAGCTCTGATGTCGTCGAAGCATCAAGCTCGGTCGCTGCGACCACTTCTGCCTCCAGTACCATCGATATTGCACCCTCGAGAGCTCCTCAGTCGCTGTGGTCGCTTCAAGCGCCATTGCTGTGACCTCCAATGAAGCTGTCGTCACCTCGGCTGTCGTTACCTCGGCTTTCATTGCCTCCGCTATTGCAACGCCATCGACCACAGCCAGTATGCCCACTGGAAACGTCGGAAATGCAGGAGCGAACCCCAAGCGCGGCCTGGCTTTTGCAGCTTCGACTCACAAGGATGATATTATCAAGATGAACCAAACCAATATCTTGGGTTTATGACTGGGGCATGGCACCCTCAGTTGAAGTCGCCACCTCTCACATTCCGTACGGCTTGAGTTTCACCAGCGATGCTGAATGGACCCAGCTGTGTTCCTCAGGCTTGGGAAACAACAATGTAATTCATTTCTTTCCTTCATATGATTGTCCTGACCTATTTGATTAGCTTGACACCTGGGCTACACTCGTCGCAAACCAACACGCAACCGAGTCTTGGTCAGTGCTATATTTTCTTTGTTCAATGTCGATATTGACTGTATTTTGATAGGGTTTCAATGAGCCAAACTTGAATACTCAGTCCAACCTTTCGCCAACCGATGCTGCCAACCTCTGGATGCAATACATGGAGCCTCTCAAGAAGTCCAACGTTCGACTCGGTGCACCAGCTCCGACCAACGGAGATGGTTTCCCTTGGCTCGCTTCTTTCCTGGACGCGTGCAAAGGACTCGGCTGCACCATCGACTTCGTCTCTCCCAAGATTCTTCCAGTCTGACACCTTAACCCAGCTCTGATCTGACCGAAGTCGCCAACTTCATGTCTGCTTCCATCGCGTATCTCGATACTCTGGACTTTATCGAACGTTACGCATGGTTCGGTTTCTTCGTAAGTTTATCAATTTGTTCAATGTTTCCCTGGTTGATACAACTATCCTCAGCGCGAGGAAACAAACTCTCACTACAGTATGTTGCTTTTCCTTTCGATTTCTATCAGCCGCTGACCCACTTTCAAGGTCTCATGGATGTCAACGGAAACCTTAACGCGCTTGGAAAGATCTACGCGGCCTATCCATAAACGTTGAACATCCAATCTCCCGCTCAAGTCTCGGATTCAACGTTGAACGTTCGCGGCAAGACCCCCTTAACCTCTTTCGCCTTATACTCAAGTATTAGTATCTCACAACCGTCAATCAAACAAGCACTGGTGCATCAGTAACTTATTATTTATATATCCATCTCGGTGGGTCTGACATTGGTACGAACGAACAGTATCTGTATTGAGCGACAACATCGTCAGAAGAGCGGTCTGGTACAAAAACCTTTATGCTTCAAGGTCAGAATTCCGGGGAGGTCTGAACTGAGGTAATCCAAGGCCTATCAGTATTCTGAGACGAACTTGGACCATACGAATCTCCTGGTTGGTCACTGATTTCACAAGACAAAGGGCGAGCGAGTAGATCGGAGTGGCCTTGGGCCATTTCTTGGATGGGGTCTGGCTGCCTGGCCCAATATGGTCTTCCCGGTTGCTCAACCTCGAGATCCTGAAGCGCAAAAGATCACTCACGTATAGCTTTACCGTAAAAGGGAATAATCCTCACCATTGACTTTCAGAGAGAGGCGAGCGAGAAAGGACCGGCGGACTGAGCCATGAAATGTTTGTAGATAAGGATTTCAATTTCCCCGCTGCCACAAAACAGATCCTCTAAGGTGACAGCATGATTAAAGTAACATTGGCTTTGAGAGAAAGGCCAGCATACCTAGAGCACAGAACAGAGCGGACGGTAAAATCCCGACGATGCGCGCGTTGGCCGAAACATGATAGCAGTCAGGTCGCGAAGGCGGCGGTCTGAAACGGTAGGAAATAGTTTATTTCGTCTTGAGAAGGAGTAATGTCCAAGGCAGGCTCGTCTGAGGACGACGGCGATTGCATGGTGGTTGTTAGATGGAACAGGGAAGTCACGTTCTGCAGTGACAACTTTGACGTTAACCGCCATCCAAATTTCTTCGCGATGCTCACCGAATATTCGTGGACGGCTTCTCGTGCAGCGCATATCTATGGGCTGTCCCTTTCACCATTTGACTGTTGGTTGACTGACCTCTGACAGAGAAAAGTGGGGTTACCTTTTAGCCGATTCATTATTGCTCAAAGGTACCAGGCGATGACTTACACGACGTCCTTTACGCTTCGTTAAATGACTCCTCGTCGGTCGCTCAGCGGCACAAGGCTCCGACGACCATCTGATGGCTCTTCCTCAGCCACTTGGAGATCTTGAATCCACGGTGAAGGACAATCCCTGTCTTCCAATTGGAAATGATCGTCTTGTGACCATCTATTTCGTTCACCTTCGCACATCTTTTCTCTTTGCTTTTCTCCGACTTTTCTGAGGCACGATTTTGACGCTGACGGTTCACATCAGAGTCCTCGTACCTCGGCATATTCTGCGACGAGATTTACTGGGCTGGATGGAGAATGAGGGCGGAAACGAAAGGTGAGCTTGAAGCGACTTTTAATCCAGCGATAGACTGACCAAACCCGCGAAGCAATGGTCATCCTCCGGCTCCATTGCGGTGTCTTGAGCTGTGTTCCACAGCAACTGAATATGAGATCCACGACATCTTTTTCGTGTCGTTTTGACGCGTCGCAAGAGTCAGACTCACACTGCATTCTGATCGACTTGAAGACCACGATACGTATCTGGCCATGCTTTTTGTTCCTTTTCGGGACTGAGCCACTCGCTGGGGATGTTGTTATTGTTTGCTCCATCACCGATCTTGGTTGCTCAGTGGCTCACTCGCCTCGCGAGGCATCTTTTCACTTGCTAAATGCGGTAGAAATAAAGTGGTGGTTGGGGTCAATCCGGTCATAAAGCCTTAAAATCCGAAGACGCCTATAAAGTCTGGGGATTCCAAGGGCCAAATACATCATCCCGACTGCCTTTTCCTCAATATTTCTTGTCTCGAATCGTCTCGAATCATCCAAATGCCCAGGTCAAACGCAACTGTGAGTAGCTTTTTGTTCAAGCCATCAGTTTCGCCTGCTAATGTCAAGACAATAAAGGTGTCACCTCGAGCCACTTGTCACATTTGTCACCGAACCCTCTCTCGAGCCAACGATTTGTCTCGACACATCAAATCTTGTCATAGCCCAGCAGAAACCAAAGCTTTGTACGTTTTTCCTTGTTCTGCCTTGCTCCCTGTTCTTATCGAGCTACAGCTGTTGTCCTTTTGCTGGTTGCACATACTCGAATTCGCAGAAATCCAACCTTAAAACCCACATCAATACTCAGTGAGTCGATAATCTTTCTCTCTTTTAGCTCTAGTCCTGACATAGATTTCGTAGCACTGGTGAACAGAGTAACAAGTGCCCCAACTGTCCATTCAAATCAACAGACCCCGGATCTCTGACGCGACACCGTAAACGATTGCACAACTACATTCCCAAGCCTCGGAAATCCAATGCCAAGCCTCGTGGACCATCGCCAACAGAATCAGACTGGACCAGCTCAGATTCGAACAGCTCAGCGAGCTCTTCTCCGTCTCCTTCAGCTAGCTTCTTGCTCGACCCTTTGCAAGAATATGTCACTGCACCAGGTCCCAAAGTCCTTATCTCGGCCTTTGATCCCGCTGCATCCTTCGGTCTTCTGCCGGATCTGGACGATTTGCCAAACATGACCTTTGACCAGGAGCAGTTGCAGTATGTCGACTATACGGTCTCGACGAGTTTCGACTTTGTTGGCGAGTTCAACCAATACTTTGTTGTACCAATGGATTCGTACGAGCAGTCGTACATGGTCGAACCGATGCAGTCTTACTCGGGCGAGCCATCATACCCACTTGCGTCGTCCGAACCAATGCAGAATGCCTCTTGGGAATACCAGAATTCGTACCAGCAAATTCCCCAGTTCTACCCAAGCCAATACCAGCAGCTCGCGCCTACTTCCTACCAATATGGCCTTCCATCTGGGCTCTGGTACTAGATTTCTCTTCCACTTCTCTCGCATTTCGAACCATTCACTGTACACCATCCATTTCTCGTACCCGTCTTCAGTATTTACTTACGGAGGGAACAATATCTGTTCCTTGTTATTGTTATTGTTATCATTATTGTTATCGCATCTTGTACATTACCCGCATTCACCTCGTATGTATACCTCCGCAAAAGTTAAAACATTTGCTCTCGAAAGCTCGACTTCGCCGGATTGGTGTTTGTCACACGTTCTAACAAGCAAAATTGGCGCAAAATGGCTTCAGTTCTGATTCCAATCCCTGCTCAGGCGCCTCTGGATTTAATATCAAAATAATCCAAGAATAAATGTGGTGCTCTAGCGCCTTTCCACCAACTTTTGACATTTCAAGTGGCATTCGAAGGTTTGGGTCTTGGACCAGATTTTTTCGTTGAACCGCTCAACTGCTTGCTCTCACTGTCCAAAATAGCATCCTGGCGACTGTCGAACCTGAATGAAGGCCGCCAAGATCCTTGGGTCTACCTTGCGCGCACAGGAGATACCCGTTCATTTTCCGTTTTTCCTTCAGCCACATTTGGTATTCCTGGCTTTCCGCGACCAACGAGCGCTCCAGGCTGGGAGGAATGAGACGCTGGATAGATCATCGGGATTGAATAGCCACAGAGGTCCGTCTAAGGTATTTCGGGACATTGTTTTTGGCTGACTCTTCTTGCCTCTCTCGCAGTTTTAACAGTGATTCGGTAAACCAATGCCCGGTGAGTAGTGCTACCTTGATTCACATGTTTGGTTTCTAAAGATTTTCTCAGCATCGAAAGCATTCATGATTCTGACAGGAAATCGTCATTTGAAATGTCATTCGACTGGAAAAGAGTGTTATCGATACTGGAATAAGATATGCATTGGTCCGTCCGTCCATCCATAAAACGAATGTTAGAATTCCAACCTGAGGTCTTATCACCGAGAATCGGACGCCTCGTATGCTGGAGGATTTTCTGTATCTCTCAAGATTCGCTCGCCCTTCCCACCATAATCATTATGATAACTGTTCCCACTGATTGCTGTGGTGAAAGGCGTGAAATGCGGGCGTGTATTTCTTGATTCAGAGCTCGCTTCAGAAGTCGGAGAATAAAAATCACCTGTCAGAGGTGAAGTCATGGAGGGTATCGAGTAGTTGGACATTGGAGAAGGAACTGTGGGATCTAAAGCCAAGTTGCGATTGGCTTTAGCTGTGCCAGAAGTGTCAGATGAGATACAAAGGCAGATATCAAGTGCTTACCGCGCTTCCGTCTGATGTAACAGTAGAAAAGTGCTACACAGCAGAGAACTGATAGGATGACTGAACCAATTACTGCCCCGATTATGGGGCCAATTGGTACTGACGATCTAGTTGAAGTGGATGCAAGAGGATCATTTTGAGATGCGCCACCGGCGGCACTCGGGACGGCAGTGATCGAAGTTGAAGAAGTCAAAGTTCCGCCCAATTGAAGACCAGTACCGCTGCTCCCAGCAGTATGAGATGTACCAGTGGTGCTAGGAATCACTCCGACTGGGATAGAAGTTGAAGCCTTTCCGCCTGGAGAAGTACTGGTCGGTTTGGTAGCTGCAGTAGCTCCGGTAGTACCTTCTGCACCCCCAGCAGTAGTAGTGCCACTGACACTACTGGCAGTGGAATCTGTGAAAGAGACGTAATCCAGGTAGAAAGCTCCTTCTGCAGTTGTGGATTCAATGACGAGGGTATGTGGTCCATTTTGTAAAGAACCAGAAGCAAAAAACTGCTGCTGATATTCGACAGGCGATCCAGAGAAGAGGTTTGCGGCAAAGGGTTTTGGGGTACCGCCGTCAATTGTGTAGCTGCTAGTAATGGGGGAGACAAAATCCGACCTATAGGCTGGAATGGTGCCATAGACATTGATGAAACTGCCTGTATGCATTCTTGTCAACTTCGATCGATACCCACTGGCAGAATTGAAACCAAACGCACCAGAGAAAGAGATTGTAACCGTGGCACCAGCTTTTCTAGTGCTATGAACTGTGTTGTCGAATTCACTTGAGGCACCGGCCGTAAACCAGTCGCTGGCACCGCCAGTGCTGGAATACTGAAAGATTGGATCAGAGTCGTCGACTCTGTCTTTATCCAGAGGAAGGCCCATGAGGACTATGACAAAGGTTTAACGAGGGAAGTCAGCGATAAAACGGTGCAGACCTTTGGCCCATAAGACGGGGGGAAAGGAAGAGAGGCGGTGGGACCCAAGATTAGACCATCTGTCAAGAATCTGAAATCACAATCAGATGACGATAAATGGGTCACCGGAACGGTGAGACGAAACTTGATAGATCTGTCAGGCTGATTCTGATTGGCAGCTCATAGGGTTACCCGGATACCACCATAGGACTCGGAGGAATCCTCCAAGCAGTAAACATAAGCTCTAGGCTTTCACTCGTCTGAATTCAAAACCACGGTCCGTCCAAAGGCACTGCAAGAATTTCGGAGACTCGCGCGGCTGTCCAAAAGAATGATGCCAATCAGTTTGCCGAGAAAATGGTACAGTAGTACATGCCTTCCGTAAATGATTCGCGTATTTGTATGGTGAACTGGAAATCCCCTCAACCTTCATCGTGTCTTTGCTTTGCGCGAAGTAGTCCAGGCAGTCTAGTTCATGATGGTTTGAGACCTGATCATCTTTTGATTCTTTGCCACGCCGACCCGGAACATGCCAATATCACACGGCCGTGAGGAATACCGAAGAATGCCGAACTGCTTCCACTGGATTCGATCATGGTCTCGACGCGTCAGCAATAACTGGTAGGTGCTACATTGAGGTTCAATGAGATGGACAGTATCTGGCATGGCATGTCATGGAGTGCCATCAAGCCCATCGCGGTTGCCTATTCCCCGGATTGGGCAGCTTATTCGGACTCTCCCAGCAAGATTGACTTTTCCAAACTCGATGTTTTGTGGTTTGGCAAGTACCTTCACTTTTGAGTAGAGTCTGGATAACTCACGTTTTAAAAACGCTTTTGTGATTCCCAATGCATCTTCCACGATCAATTGGGATAGCGAGAGCCAGGCAACGTTGAAAGCTCTTGTATCAAACGCTCATGCTAGCGGTCATGGTATCCGTATCATTCTTTCGGTATATCATCTCCGTTTCATCGCTTATTGACACTGAAATTCTCCATCAAAGGCCGGTGGTTGGGGTGGTTGCTAGTAAGTACTTCTCTCAAGCTGCCAGTACCGATGCAACCGCAATAAACTGGCATCCGCTTTGGCCAGTATCATTTCATCGTACGGGCTAGACGGTGAGCACATATTTGATCCGCCAAGAATTGATTTAATCTCTTCTTTCAATAGGCGTCGAGTTTGATTGGATACGTGAAAGACACTAATGACTCTTCATTGAGTCGTCTAGGAATATCCCAATTTTCCGGGAGCTGGAAACAAGTTTTTACCCAGTGATTCGGCAACTTCCTTGCGCTCTTGAAGCTCCTTCGAACGAAATTGGGATCTTCCAAGATCATATCTACTGCTGTGGCCCACGAGCCTTGGCTCGGATCGAATGGGAGACCCCTGAGCAATGTTCCTGACTTTGCTGCTCAACTCAGCTTGTAAGAGATCAATAGTCATTTGACAAGCTCTTTTGCTTACTTTCAAGCAGGAATTATGATGTGAATGGATCTTTTGCCTACCCTGATGGGTCTGTGAGTGAACAATCCGCTGAAGCAGAAAGGTGTTAGAATAACTGCGAGTGACTGTCGCAAAATCTCAAATTAGATGACCAGAGCTGAAAAGAACTGGTCAGCGCTGGTCAGGCTGTCAGAGGATTTGAGCCTGATCAGGCTGAAAAGGGTGTGAGCAGGTCTGAACAGGCCTGATCGTCTCTGACGCCGCTGATCAGGCTGACCGGCCTGATAAGTGGTGAAAAGGGCTGTTCAATGCAAGGTGCAAAAGGGTTAAAAAAGGTCTCCACAGTACTGACTCGAGAGTGAATTGTACTGGTCAGTATTTCTACTTGGTTACTACAACTTACGAGTATAGACTTACATTTAAATATTGTGACAGGACAGATTTGAACTTGCAACATTAAAACAAGACAGCTTATGCAGGCGTGTTATACTAGAGTACTACTACACTATAAAGTCAACTAGAACATATGTTACTTTCCTGTATATATACCCATCTTCTGATCAGACCTGATCCAGTCTGACCAGTCAGCCTTTTGCGAAAGTCTGACATCTTGCTCTTAGAGTCTTTCTTCTTTATGGTACATGTGAAAGAACTGAGGACTCGGAGGAGCACCCCTTAAACTTGTTCCAGGTCAGATATATATCCCTAGATGACAATGGTCTCTGGCTCGAGACCTCCTTCGCTGCAATACCAATTGGAACAACAAAGGACTGACTACAACATATTTCTACCAGCCATTAGAGCCCGTATTCAGTGATGAATCAATGATGAACTGACCAGCTCTGACGAGGTCTGATATGGTCTGATCACGCTCCGCGGCGACCTCAGCAGACCTGATCAGGCCTGATCAGGCCGTCAGACTTCGTCAGCGCTGATCAGACTTTCCCACTTTTTGCAACAACTAAACAATATAATAAGTCTCAGAGGCACTCGATAAAGAGAGAACATCTGATATTCACCTAGACAATATAATAAGTCTACATTATTAGATGGGTCCTTTGAACACCCAAATTGTAATCATAGTCCCACTTGAGTTCAGAGTATGGTATTGCCCTTTTTGAAATGTGGAAAATGTAGTATATCATCTGAAACATGTCTGGTCCAAATTTGATACCAAAAGGACCTGAAACTGCTGAGATATAGCATGATCATTATGGTGATGCCAAAAAGTGTGACACTGCCTCCTTTGAACACTCTATATTTGTAGCAGTTTTACCTCATCTAAACACAATTTTTCAATGTCAAAGACTCTTCAACAACTTCAAAACTCAGTTAGAAAAATTTCAAGGTCCATACAACACTGTGCATCTCAGATCTCGGAGCTCTCAGATGTGTGATGTCTGTGACATAATACAGCAAACTGGCCTTTTCGGACTGCTGGTGCCAGCAGAACAGCCAATCACTCAAAATTTTGATGCAGAGCCATAGAATATATCATCCTATAATTGTTTCTAACTTGAACAGAGCTCTCAGGATGCAGGATAGAGTTTTATTAGTTGATTATTATTTACGGATATCAGACGGTTGGCACCAACTTGCAGACCATACAACCACACATTGTTTTCTCATCTATCCAACACCTGGGAGGGATGGAGGAATACCCAGATTGATAGTTTTGGGCCAAAAGAGATTGAGCCTGGCGTCTCCATGTAGAGCAAAAGGCTGGTGTTCAAAGACCCATAGTGTTCAATTAAAAGGACTGGTCAAATACTGCACAAAGTGAATGAGTCTCCAATACATAAATGAAAGAAACAATAAACTAACCTCAGAGGCACTCGATAAAGAGAGAACATCAGTCCATCATAGATGCAAGTACAGTGTCAAGTTGACAAGGTACAGGCTGAAATCCAACAAAAGGACAAGATTTCGGAGGGAGCAGTCTGAAGAATATAGATATTGACTAATAAATGAAGCCGGCGGAGTGCTTATCTACAATGTGATCACACTAAATTGAACAAATGCTCGTCGATTCTGGTGGGTACAGGTACAAGGAGGGTTCTGCTTAGCTACTCATTCCTACGGTCTTTTATACCTCAATTTGAAGCTCCTCTTTAATATCTAGTGTGAACTTTTTCTTGTGAGTCTTTTGGTCATGTGCGAGCGCAGACTCATTCGACTCATTCGGAGCTCGACAGTGAGTCGAGCCCCAGCGAGCTTCACCGCCGAACGTCTTGATCCGAGACTGGTCGGCGAGTTGAGCTCCTTCTGGGGCTCTCAGGTCACATTCAATCAGCTTATCAGCGCCGGAGTCCTCAAGAAACAAGCGGACGGAACTTATATCGGTGCTAATGGGTTCCACTGGGACTGGGATTCTGGCAGCTCTATACCAGTAAGCAGTCTACGGATCTCAGCTTCGATAGCTGAAACTGACCGTTGCTTAGTTCCTCTGCAACGTCGCGAAAAGCACCTGTTTCGTTTGACGATCCAATGAGCTCATTGGCAAAAAGCCAAGTTTGCCAACTCGTCTGGAATGGGATACATTGGACCAGGTCGTTGAACAAGTAGATCATGAGCAAATTACCGTGTGAATAAATAGACCTTCTACTTTCCTGATTTGGATTTCCTTGTTCCAAATGAATCACATGCTCACTTGCAGGCTCAGGTCCAGGCCACGACGTTCTTCGGCGCTCACCATTTTGAGGCCGTTGAGGCTCGCGACCATGGCCAGTTTTCTATTATCTATACACTCAGAAAGCGAAGAACGACGGGTTTGACTCCCATGTTCGTTTTTGAACCCAAGAAACTCCTTCAGGTTTCCGGACCTTTCTGGCAAACTCAGGGCGACTGGAAACAGATATCCGCGGCGCTTCAATATCCGAGGCGCTTCAACATCAGGATGATTCATTGTTTTCACACTGCTGTTCATAATAGGGCCTATTTGCAGGCCATATTACAGCTCGGCTAAAATGATTCATTTTTCGGTCAAAATTTGGTAGTGAAAATCCATGATACTTACTGCTGTGGAGCGGTCAAAATGAATCCATATTAATATGGGTCCTTTATCGTTCGGGGACTATTGGCTGCCTCGCGGTATGTTACCCAGATCCTTTGTGGTGACTCGTTTTTGACGTCAGACAGATTTCTTACTTCTGCTGAGGCTCAACCTGAGAGCCCTGGATCCTGATACTACTTAGCGGCTTATCGACTTTTTCCCCGATTTTTACCAACATCATCTCAAGGCTGGGGTATCAATGATTGCTCTTTGAGGGTCCTTCGTCGCTCAGCCAGACCGAAATGACCGTTCATTTCGTCACCAATAATGGTCGGTAATAATAATGGGTGCAATTTTATGGCCAGTTTCATCATACTGTCCCGAATCGGCGGACTTTGCTCATCGTGGGCTTGCTTGCTCATGATTCCCAATGCAGGGTTCAGGGAAAGAAGGTGCAAGGAGTCCGTTTCATCGCATGCGTTTGCGACGGCCTTTTTTCGGTTATTATGACGCTAATATCGTCCCCAAAACAGAAGTATATTCCTTTTCCATAACGCCAGGTTCAAGTGACGTTTAACCAGCTATATCTTGGAGCATAACTGGAATCAGGGTGCGAGACAATAATGGCCCCCCAGATTACCATCAACAAGCACACGACTACTTCTGTTGTCCTCGTCCTCACGTTCTGTACAACGTCAGGTCACTCTCAAAGACAAGCATCAGGTCTTAGATCGACGATATTCGGAGGTATGTTTCTCACATGGGACTTTGCGCTTGTTGTGACTCCGGTTCTCTTAGTTTGTTGCTCTCACGACGATCTGGGTGATAACTTTGATCTCCCCCCGAAACGGATTCTCGCTACTACATTCCTTCCTTCAGCCTGGGTGGACGATGAGCTTATCGCAGAGCGAAAAGCCGGTCTGACGACTTACTTGACCAATGTTGTCAATAATCCACAATACCAGAAGTCCTCCAGCGCTGAAGAACTTTTCTCTCGGCTTCTCCAGCGGAAGCAACAGCATCTTTCGACTTGGAAGATATTCTTCCATCGACATTAACTCGGACCAAGGCCTCTCGCTCTCAAGGCCCAGGCGTTGAGCGGTGCTCCCGACACTGAGATTGGAACCGCGGCGACACTGATAGCTGCGTCATATTATCCTGGTACATCATCTGTTTGCTCTCTGGCCAACACTTATCACGACTTAGATTGGAGCGCCGATGATTTTCCACCGGAGAACCTTGACTATTCACGCTGGGATATTTATATTTTGGTACGTTTGGAACCATTATTTCAACCATCTGGTCTCATATTTTTTCTAGCTTTTGCCACGCCCAGTTCTTCGTCGAGGCTCAACTGGGACGATGGAAGCCAGGCATCTTGCAACGACTTGTCAAGAGTGCCAATGCCAGTGGAGCTGGAACTAAAATAGTTCTCTCAGTCGGAGGTTTGGGGCGGATGCTTTTACTATTCCAACTCTGTCAGTACCGCTGCAAATCGTGCGACCTTTGTCGCTGCACTCGTCAGTGCGGTAAACACATATGGACTTGCGGGTTTTGTTTATCCTTGGGCGTCCATTACCATTATTATTAACTCTCCTGATATAGGTATTGACCTAGATTGGGTATGTCCTATCGTTCATCCTTCTTTCCATTCATGATGATGCCCTTCTAGGAATTCCCTAACAATGAGGGAGCTGGACAACGTACATTGGAATCAATTTTTCGAACCATCTGATTCTGATATTTCCTCCAGCTTTCTCGTCCGCCGACTCGGCAAACCTTTTGACATTCATCACTTCGCTCCGTACAGCTTTAGGCTCGTTTCATCTTTTCGATTATTTCTCTCGTTTCATCTCCTTGCAGGCCCATCTAAGATTATTTCGGCCGCTGTCAGTCATCTCCCTTGGCTTGGAGCAAACGGAAATCCATTGACCGATGTGTCAAAATACGCCGCGCAAATGACTTATGTCAATATCATGTAGGTGCTTGAATGTCCTTCATGACATATATCACTCGAGCTAATCAACCAGGAACTATGATGTCTGGGGCGCCACCTCTACTCCCGGCCCGAATGCACCTCTAGGCATGAATAATTCATCGATCCTCGATGTTACACTCTCATTATCGACCAGGTAACTTGTGCGGTACTTCGACACAACCTGAAGCTAGTGCTGAAGCTGCATTGGCACAGTGGAAGGCCGCTGGTTTCCCTGCCTCAAAGATAGTCCTCGGTCTTCCCCTTTATGGCTACGTCTCTCAAAGCAGCAAGACCACCTTATCGAACTCTTTAGTAGAACCGTCTTCCGACATGGTGCTGCTGCAGAAGTCCGACGGTTCCAAGAAGTTTTTGAACATTGCTCATCCGAGGAACAAAGACGTCCAGATCGCGAACAAGCCAGACGCCAAGATCGCAGCGATTGCGAATCTTCAGAGTTGGTATGGACAGCAGATTCCATTCAGCTCAATTGTCTCTGCTGGTGCTTTGGTGAAAGGCTCGAATGGAAATTATTCGGAAGCGGGAGGATTTACAATGGGTACGATGTCTTGTAGCTTCTGATAGAGCCATTTCTAACCCTATATTCAGGTTGGGACGACTGCAGCGACACTCCGGTAGGTCATCTTTCATTTTCTCCCGCTTCTCTCCTCATATTTACTTCTCCAGTTCCTCTTCAATACATCACAGAAGACTGTGGTGACGTATGATGGTGAAAATGACATAGTTTCAGATCATTTGTTGCTGATCGCCCATCAGATACATTTTCCCTCGGAGACAAGGCTGCATTTGCCAAAGCGAATGGAATGGCTGGATGCTTTACATGGTCGCTTGACCAGGTCAGGTCGAAATCATTTCCCATCGATGTTTCCTGACTTGTCTCTCACAGGACGATGGCGTGACCCTTCAAAATGTGATTAGAGCCAAGCTGGGTAAATCGTAAAGGAAACAAGAACCAAGGACTGCCTACAAGTAATGATTAATGACCATCCACGACGCACTAGTGATAAATATATACATGTATTTGGCCCTTTCGAGTCTGAGGGCCGATTGGAAACTCGGGCGGTTTATGAACCGGCTAGCAGTTTTTAAATCAAGTTGGGTAAAACCTACTTGTGGCATGTCCGAGCTCTTTCGGCATCTGTTTTCTCC